>JXCR01059138.1:0-50741 GCA_002079205.1 Phalaenopsis hybrid cultivar
CAGTCAGAAAAGGTGCTGATTTGAAATTAATTTCGGAAGTTTGCACTATAATTGGTCAGCCATCTAATCATGACATCAGACAGCTAGGTGCATGAGGGTCCATGATTCTCACGAGTGATTCCAACCCATCCAAAAGAGTTCCAAACTCACTCATAATCACCAAAGAGTTCTAGATTTGAAATCAATATCGGAAATCCTGTACTTCTTATAAGCTTAGCCGTCTGATCATGAGATCATCAAACAGTTAAGCTCATGAAAAAGCAAAGACTGAGATTCTCACAAATAGGATGTGTTCCAAATCCTAGCCATACTCATATAAAAGAGTAGCATATCTGAAATTAATTCCGGAAGACAATAAGATTATCAAATAACCGCAATACAGGAGTAATTGCAATTCCATGATTCTCATCATAAGGATTCACACCAATTACCATCCTAAATTGAGTGTCATCTCCCAATCTACATAAAAATATATAAAAGCCAACCCTCTTCAAAGGGAAAGCTATATTGCAAGCAGAAAATAGGAAGTATATAAAATTATAACCACTCCTGATCACCAAGTACGATGAACATGCAAAAACTTGTTCTTCCAACCTTTGAACGGCAACTAAAAGCTCTGAATAAGAAAGAAAAAAAAAATGATCCAAAATTTTCAAACCGAGACAATTGCAAACTGTGTGAAGGAAGCATATTTGCATATGGTCAAACGAGAAGTTCGGCTTTACATTACAACAAAAACTAACTGAACAATCCTTTTGCGTTAACAGAAGATGTCTTCAAGTCTCAAGCTCCCATTTACTAGTAAAGGTAATTGATGATTAATAACATAAAAAAAGAAAAGCATAATTATTTTTCAGAAATGCATATTTAACTTTCTTATTCAAAATGCTAATGCAGGTCTCTTCTTTGAATCTGACATTAGGTGGGACTATTGCCCCAAATATTCTCTCTACAACTGCTCCTTATTTTCTTGATCTCTCCACAACTATCCCCAATATTTTGATTATGAAATTCAAATAATATATTCGGAAAATTCTGAGGCCCTGATTCCACTACCGTTCAACTAAAACAAAAACTATTAAAGAACTTCTTGACAACTAGAAGTTATGCAAGATACATAACACTTCCAGATAAAATGGATTGCAGTCCAGAAAAAATCAGCAGAGAGAGCATCATTTTCAATGACACGCTAAAATAGAAGATTCTCGGCCAAGAAGAAGAATTAACCTCAACCAAGTGGTCATCGCAAAGATATGCAATAAATAAAACAATATTGAAGTCAAAATACCTGATGATGATAAGTTCCAGCAGTTTCCAGAAACTTTCCGTAGCCATAAAGAACCCTTCTTGTGTATGGTTTCAAAATAGTGCGCGCTTTCTCAACATGAGGCTTGGTAAAAGTAGCAACTTGCTCAATATAGGGCTTGGAAAATTTCCTCAAGTCCTGGGCACCAGATGGAATTTGTAAGCTAAACAAAGACATAAACAATAGACCAGCAAAAAAAAAAAAAAAAGGGTAATACCCTTTCAATCTATGAAATAGAACCATTATAAACAGTCTTATAACAGAAAGTTAAAAGTACCTGAATATAAGGATCAGACAACTCTTGGAGCTTCACAACATGTGGCGTGGCAGTACTTCGGCATACTTCAATTACTTCAACTGTTTTGGTAGATAACTTTTCAATGTGAGGTTTAACATTGTTTGAAAATGCTACCAATTTTGTCTTCACAATAGGGATCCACTTCTGCAAAAATAGAACATATTATAACCCTGTCATTCACCTTTAGAGCACTAAACATCAGCATTGCCTAAATATGACAGATTGTGTGCCTTTTAGAGCACTAAACATCAGCATTGCCTGAATATGACAGATTGTGTACCATAAAGCACGTAAAAGGCTAGGGCTGTTCGGCATCAATTTTGTTTTTTGTTTTTGCTTTTTTCTTTTGTTTTTTAAAATATTTTTGTTTAGTGTGATTTTTATATGCTTTTATATTTTGTTTCTGAAAATAGATAAATATATCCTTAAAAACACTCAAAATAACTTTTAGTTATTTTGGACATTTAAAAATAATAATTTCTTAACCAAACATACCAAACATGTTTTAATTCAAATTAAGACATAAACAATACAAAATAAAAACAAAAATAGAAAATAAAAATAAATGTAATTCCAAATGACCTCTTAATTTGTGAAGCAGTAGCTTAAACAACACAAGCCATTTATCAGCAGGTTGGGATGAAAGCTTTAATATGAATGATAATACAGCTGATAGACATCATTAAAAAAAAAAATAAACGAATTATTCCTCTACATACTGTTTTTGCAGTTTCCAAATGTGGCTTAACCCACTTCTGTGCCTGGTCTGATTTCTTTGAAATCTGAAAAAGTTAAAAAAATAAAAACAATCTATACAAATATATCTCAGCTTAAAATCTCCAAAAGCTTTCTAGGTTTTAAAATATTTTCATTGGTCGATAATCAGGCACCTTTTGAACTAAAACATTAAAAGTCGATTCCCCATGCTCACTCCAGTGTACTGCTATAATTTCCTGTGAGGGGCATAAAACATACATTAAGAAAAGAGTTGGCAAAAGACAGAATCTACTATCAGATAAAGCAGTTTACCTGACAACGAACTATATGATTTGAAAGCCAAGGTGGCAGCCAAGCTCCATGAACCTATATCAAAGAATAATTGCTGGTTAAATTACAGCTTCCAAAGCCGTACAGCGGAGGCTGAAACCATAATTCTTACAGATATATTGATAAATGTTCCATAGAAAAAAGTTGAGGTTGACATACTGCCTTTAAAATTTTTGCATGGCCAATGTTAACCTGGTCATGCAGAAGTTTTATACCAGCAATACAGAGGAGGGAAAAAATAAATCAAGAGGGTGCAAAGATTGTAGATAAAACAAGCTACCATTACAATACTTTGCGCCAAGTATAATGGTTTGGTTGTGCTCCAATAGATATGAATTGAGCCTTGTACAAGATATAAACCGGCAGGTTTTTCACAGATAATCATATAAAAGAACCTACCTTTATCCTTTTATACTCCCATTTACTTAATACAGTTTCATAATAGAGCGCATAATAAATTTCCTATTTATATCAAAGATTGTATGGTCGGTCAAAAATTGGGAGAATTCACACCTACTCTTAGGGTTTAGGGAAAGTGTGCTAGTTTTTATAGATAGCCATATAAAAAGACCTACCTTCATCCTTTATTCACCCATTTACTTAATAAAGTTCTGTAATAGAGCGCATAATAACTTCCCAAATAATTATCTATCCTTCCTACTCCAAATTTCAAGCATTCGTTCAACTACAAACACTCTTCAAAACCATTTCAGTTCGTTTTACACTTCCAACGCCCCTGCCTCATATGAAATATCTCAAATGTCAATCCTTGATCCTCTCTATCTCCTCAATGCCTCTCATCTATCGAAGTCACAGTAACAACATAAAATTTAACTAAAAATCCTATCAAATTTCTATTTAGAAATCCTAATTTTAAATAACCATCAAGAACCAATATGAACCACGTCAGTATCACTCTTGTTAATAACAATTAATTATTCCCATGTAAAGAATCCCTTTTCTTTTGATGATATCTTAACGATTATGGCTTGATAATGAAAACTGGGATGAAGAGCAACGGATCATGCACATAAAATCACAAGTCATAATATAAAGACCCACCAAAAAAAACTTAAAAGAATCATTTATTCTCTTTTGATGCAAGTCAAAAAATACCAAAAAAAATCCACTCCAAATGAGAATTTAATAATCGTTCAGATTGAGAAAATTCTATCAGAATCTTGAAAAATAAAAAATCCATGCTTCAGTTAGATTCACAAAACAATAAAAAAAATTCCAGATGAAGCAGTTTTAACTAAAAGCATTCACGAGCAAAAACCAACATCAAATTACATAGACAAAGAAACAAGGTAAGCTGTCAACAATTTAAAAAAAAAACATCCCTCATATTGATGTAAGAAGACGTCCCCAAAAATATATAGTTGCACTTATACCATACTCAAAGAAACATCAAACAGGCATAAAAAACTAGAGAAATAAAAAATTTAAAAAGTTGTCATAACACATCTCTCAGTTATCCCTAATCATCTTGGTTCAACATTAGATAAGTTTGCATAATGCTTAAAAAACATTTACAAAAATGAAAGCATGATATTTCTCGCTCAAAGCTTCATGAAACATGAATTGCACACAAATCTCGCAAAATGATAACAATGCTGAAATTGCTCACAGAGAACCCGAACATGATGTGGAAGGTGTTGAAAGAGATCAAAGGAAACTTGCAAGGACATGAAGTAGCAACAAATATTAAGTGGGATTGTTGCTAAACTCTTGAAGATGCCTACAAAAACAAGTAGAACTCACGAAAGGGTTGTGTAAATAATGCAAAAGTCGTGATTGTGGTAAGAAAGATTGATTGTATGTCAGCATAATCGAGAATCTAGCTTTGAGAAAGATGACATTACTAACAACAATTCAAGTGGAATAGAACTAGATTAAGGGGATGCATGCAACCAAAGGGGAAAATTTTAATCAATATTTTTAAAAGCGCGCTTCATGTGCAAAGCAAAGCGAAGCACAATACGCCTGCTTCGTTTCGCTGAAGCGCGCTTCGAAGTGTTTAAACAAAATGGTCGGTCCAATTCACAATTTAACAAGAGGGAATAAAAAGTTTCTAAATTAATTTGGTTTGTTTTATGAAACTTAAGACTTCATTACTTTATTTATGCTTTAAAATTTAGATTTTATCTTGATTTATAATTCTTTTTGTAATTTTTAGGTTTTTAATTATTGTAGAAAACTATTACAAATTATTTGAAATTTTAATTTCGTAAGTTCACCTTCAATGTTTGGCTTGAAAATAAGTATTGCACCGTATTTTTTTATATTTTATATTAACTTTCAAGTCATACTTTATATTTTATAATTGTTAATTAATGTGTTTATATATTAATAGTTTTATTTGATCTATTAGTGTTTTGGTTAATAAAAGTCTACTTGGCTCTATGCTTTGCGCTTTCAAGTAAAAATAAAGTCTTGTGCATCACATTGCACTTTGTGCTTCACGCTTTGATAACACTGATTTTAACTAATATAGGAAACCCTAAAATTTTTTTTTATGTGACTATCATACAATGTTTCCTAGTTATAGATGAGGCAAATGATAATTGGTAAAAGACTTATATTTCTTAAACATCAAAAGCATTAAAAAAATTGAACATATTAATGATAATTGGTAAAAGACTTATATTTCTTAAACATCAAAAGCAATAAAAATATTGAATATATATAATATGTGATTGAAGTTTTAAAATATCAACTCCATGTGAGCCTTAAAAGAAATGAGTATTAATCAAAACCACATTAGATTATCTAGCCAAATTAAAAAAATTAATAATTTAAATTGCAAAAAGTCCCAAGAAAATATGAAAATGACAAAAATAGAACATTTAACAAGAAAATAAATTTTAAACGTCAGTTGACCATCAATATTGTTATGTGCCAAACATCGACTTATATGTTGACAAACACACCAAATATATAATGAAAGCGTCTTGCACAATCTCACCTCTTTTAAGTCTTTTGACTTGGAAATTTGCTCCAATTGCGCCTTCATCAGCTCTTCCTAACAAGTTTATTGAGGAGATATTATATAAGAATTAATTAATTAACAAAAAAAAAGTTATATCATCACATTCAAGAATAGGTATAAACAAACCTCAACTACTTTAATAGCTCGTTCTGNTCGTCATATGTTGACAAACACACCAAATATATAATGAAAGCGTCTTGCACAATCTCACCTCTTTTAAGTCTTTTGACNACTGTTCGGCATCAATTTTGTTTTTTTGTTTTTGCTTTTTTCTTTTGTTTTTTAAAATATTTTTGTTTAGTGTGATTTTTATATGCTTTTATATTTTGTTTCTGAAAATAGATAAATATATCCTTAAAAACACTCAAAATAACTTTTAGTTATTTTGGACATTTAAAAATAATAATTTCTTAACCAAACATACCAAACATGTTTTAATTCAAATCAAGACATAAACAAAACAAAATAAAAACAAAAATAGAAAATAAAAATAAATGTAATCCCAAATGACCTCTTAATTTGTGAAGCAGTAGCTTAAACAACACAAGCCATATGAATGATAATACAGCTGATAGACATCATTCAAAAAAAAAAATAAACGAATTATTCCTCTACATACTGTNTAAGACATAAACAATACAAAATAAAAACAAAAATAGAAAATAAAAATAAATGTAATTCCAAATGACCTCTTAATTTGTGAAGCAGTAGCTTAAACAACACAAGCCATTTATCAGCAGGTTGGGATGAAAGCTTTAATATGAATGATAATACAGCTGATAGACATCATTAAAAAAAAAAATAAACGAATTATTCCTCTACATACTGTTTTTGCAGTTTCCAAATGTGGCTTAACCCACTTCTGTGCCTGGTCTGATTTCTTTGAAATCTGAAAAAGTTAAAAAAATAAAAACAATCTATACAAATATATCTCAGCTTAAAATCTCCAAAAGCTTTCTAGGTTTTAAAATATTTTCATTGGTCGATAATCAGGCACCTTTTGAACTAAAACATTAAAAGTCGATTCCCCATGCTCACTCCAGTGTACTGCTATAATTTCCTGTGAGGGGCATAAAACATATATTAAGAAAAGAGTTGGCAAAAGACAGAATCTACTATCAGATAAAGCAGTTTACCTGACAACGNAGATTCCCCATGCTCACTCCAGTGTACTGCTATAATTTCCTGTGAGGGGCATAAAACATACATTAAGAAAAGAGTTGGCAAAAGACAGAATCTACTATCAGATAAAGCAGTTTACCTGACAACGAACTATATGATTTGAAAGCCAAGGTGGCAGCCAAGCTCCATGAACCTATATCAAAGAATAATTGCTGGTTAAGTTACAGCTTCCAAAGCCGTACAGCGGAGGCTGAAACCATAATTCTTACAGATATATTGATAAATGTTCCAAAGAAAAAAGTTGAGGTTGACATACTGCCGTTAAAATTTTTGCATGGCCAATGTTAACCTGGTCATGCAGAAGTTTTATACCAGCAATACAGAGGAGGGAAAAAATAAATCAAGAGGGTGCAAAGATTGTAGATAAAACAAGCTACCATTACAATACTTGGCGCTAAGTATAATGGTTTGGTTGTGCTCCAATAGATATGAATTGAGCCTTGTACAAGATATAAACCGGCAGGTTTTTCACAGATAATCAAATAAAAGAACCTACCTTTATCCTTTTATACTCCCATTTACTTGATACAGTTTCATAATAGAGCGCATAATAAATTTCCTATTTATATCAAAGATTGTATGGTCGGTCAAAAATTGGGAGAATTCACACCTACTCTTAGGGTTTAGGGAAAGTGTGCTAGTTTTTATANCATAAAACAAGCTACCATTACAATACTTTGCGCCAAGTATAATGGTTTGGTTGTGCTCCAATAGATATGAACTGAGCCTTGTACAAGATATAAACCGGCAGGTTTTTCACAGATAATCATATAAAAGAACCTACCTTTATCCTTTTATACTCCCATTTACTTAATACAGTTTCATAATAGAGCGCATAATAAATTTCCTATTTATATCAAAGATCGTATGGTCGGTCAAAAATTGGGAGAATTCACACCTACTCTTAGGGTTTAGGGAAAGTGTGCTAGTTTTTATAGATAGCCATATAAAAAGACCTACCTTCATCCTTTATTCACCCATTTACTTAATAAAGTTCTGTAATAGAGCGCATAATAACTTCCCAAATAATTATCTATCCTTCCTACTCCAAATTTCAAGCATTCGTTCAACTACAAACACTCTTCAAAACCATTTCAGTTCGTTTTACACTTCCAACGCCCCTGCCTCATATGAAATATCTCAAATGTCAATCCTTGATCCTCTCTATCTCCTCAATGCCTCTCATCTATCGAAGTCACAGTAACAACATAAAATTTAACTAAAAATCCTATCAAATTTCTATTTAGAAATCCTAATTTTAAATAACCATCAAGAACCAATATGAACCACGTCAGTATCACTCTTGTTAATAACAATTAATTATTCCCATGTAAAGAATCCCTTTTCTTTTGATGATATCTTAACGATTATGGCTTGATAATGAAAACTGGGATGAAGAGCAACGGATCATGCACATAAAATCACAAGTCATAATATAAAGACCCACCAAAAAAAACTTAAAAGAATCATTTATTCTCTTTTGATGCAAGTCAAAAAATACCAAAAAAAATCCACTCCAAATGAGAATTTAATAATCGTTCAGATTGAGAAAATTCTATCAGAATCTTGAAAAATAAAAAATCCATGCTTCAGTTAGATTCACAAAACAATAAAAAAAATTCCAGATGAAGCAGTTTTAACTAAAAGCATTCACGAGCAAAAACCAACATCAAATTACATAGACAAAGAAACAAGGTAAGCTGTCAACAATTTAAAAAAAAAACATCCCTCATATTGATGTAAGAAGACGTCCCCAAAAATATATAGTTGCACTTATACCATACTCAAAGAAACATCAAACAGGCATAAAAAACTAGAGAAATAAAAAATTTAAAAAGTTGTCATAACACATCTCTCAGTTATCCCTAATCATCTTGGTTCAACATTAGATAAGTTTGCATAATGCTTAAAAAACATTTACAAAAATGAAAGCATGATATTTCTCGCTCAAAGCTTCATGAAACATGAATTGCACACAAATCTCGCAAAATGATAACAATGCTGAAATTGCTCACAGAGAACCCGAACATGATGTGGAAGGTGTTGAAAGAGATCAAAGGAAACTTGCAAGGACATGAAGTAGCAACAAATATTAAGTGGGATTGTTGCTAAACTCTTGAAGATGCCTACAAAAACAAGTAGAACTCACGAAAGGGTTGTGTAAATAATGCAAAAGTCGTGATTGTGGTAAGAAAGATTGATTGTATGTCAGCATAATCGAGAATCTAGCTTTGAGAAAGATGACATTACTAACAACAATTCAAGTGGAATAGAACTAGATTAAGGGGATGCATGCAACCAAAGGGGAAAATTTTAATCAATATTTTTAAAAGCGCGCTTCATGTGCAAAGCAAAGCGAAGCACAATACGCCTGCTTCGTTTCGCTGAAGCGCGCTTCGAAGTGTTTAAACAAAATGGTCGGTCCAATTCACAATTTAACAAGAGGGAATAAAAAGTTTCTAAATTAATTTGGTTTGTTTTATGAAACTTAAGACTTCATTACTTTATTTATGCTTTAAAATTTAGATTTTATCTTGATTTATAATTCTTTTTGTAATTTTTAGGTTTTTAATTATTGTAGAAAACTATTACAAATTATTTGAAATTTTAATTTCGTAAGTTCACCTTCAATGTTTGGCTTGAAAATAAGTATTGCACCGTATTTTTTTATATTTTATATTAACTTTCAAGTCATACTTTATATTTTATAATTGTTAATTAATGTGTTTATATATTAATAGTTTTATTTGATCTATTAGTGTTTTGGTTAATAAAAGTCTACTTGGCTCTATGCTTTGCGCTTTCAAGTAAAAATAAAGTCTTGTGCATCACATTGCACTTTGTGCTTCACGCTTTGATAACACTGATTTTAACTAATATAGGAAACCCTAAAATTTTTTTTTATGTGACTATCATACAATGTTTCCTAGTTATAGATGAGGCAAATGATAATTGGTAAAAGACTTATATTTCTTAAACATCAAAAGCATTAAAAAAATTGAACATATTAATGATAATTGGTAAAACACTTATATTTCTTAAACATCAAAAGCAATAAAAATATTGAATATATATAATATGTGATTGAAGTTTTAAAATATCAACTCCATGTGAGCCTTAAAAGAAATGAGTATTAATCAAAACCACATTAGATTATCTAGCCAAATTAAAAAAATTAATAATTTAAATTGCAAAAAGTCCCAAGAAAATATGAAAATGACAAAAATAGAACATTTAACAAGAAAATAAATTTTAAACGTCAGTTGACCATCAATATTGTTATGTGCCAAACATCGACTTATATGTTGACAAACACACCAAATATATAATGAAAGCGTCTTGCACAATCTCACCTCTTTTAAGTCTTTTGACTTGGAAATTTGCTCCAATTGCGCCTTCATCAGCTCTTCCTAACAAGTTTATTGAGGAGATATTATATAAGAATTAATTAATTAACAAAAAAAAAAGTTATATCATCACATTCAAGAATAGGTATAAACAAACCTCAACTACTTTAATAGCTCGTTCTGTTTTCTGAATTTTAAGCTTCTGCTCAACATTTATCTTCTCAAGCTAGCAGAGAGGCGGGGAATTAAATAATCAGCATGAACATAAATAAGGATGGAAACGTTGCAAGGCAAACAAGTTTTCAAATAGAATTGAAAATAAGCATGAGCATAAGAGGAGCCTTTTATTAACTTGTTATAGATTTACAACTCATGAATGAGAACAGCGAAAAGAAATTAAAAAAAATAAAAAAAAAAACTAAAAAATAAAAAAAACTGAAACATTGATTACTAGTCAAAGGTTTCCTTTTTGCAAGTTAAAAGACTACCACATACAGAAATTTAAGTTAAAAAGGCTTTATCTGCAGCGCCCAAAATATACTACTGACTGAGCACTATCGTAGTGAATAATCTTTGTCGTAACAAACGTGTGAACAGACAAATTCTACAAAGTTATATTTTAGTAGCAGCCGATTGAAAATTTCATGGACTTGAAATAAAAATTTTTGTGGTGTTTGAGAAATTATATTAGTCGTGAATTGAAAGAAAAAAAATGAAATGAACTAAAAAAAATTAATGCAAGACACATGCGTCTTCGTTTTTGCATGATAACTATAAGGATGCTAACTACAAAACTTGAATATAAGCTTTTAGCCAAGGACGCAAATAATAACGATTGAAAATATTTATAAGACTGAATTCATGGTGCTAACTACAAGGCTTGAAGGATCTGTTTATCAGACTGGTGTAGGGAGATCGATCCCTTGTGCAGTATGAGGTTGAATTCACGGTGTTGTTCAGGTATGTGCCGTAATTGATCCCAAATGCTGAAGAAAAGTGTCACTGATTTCTCTGTGGATTGAAGGATGTCATTCTACAACCTTTAATCCCTCTTAGCATTGAGGATTACTCAATTATTCTAGAGAAGACGAGGAGGATAGAGATTGATTTAATGATTACATAGAGGCGTAGAGAGTTCCAGAAGATGGGAAGAGATGACAAGTCTAGATTGGTACAGACACACAGTTTGTCTAGCATGGGTAGTCAAGTATTAAGAAGCCTCAACCCAGCCGTAATGGTACTGATAGTGACATTGACAACAACAGCAGTAGTATTATGTTTACTCGTGCCAAGTGTGAAAGGCAAAGCGGGGAGTGCTTGTCGGACACCAACACTGTTTTTAGTGTCATCAGCTCGGGCACATGGCGAGATCGTGCCCTACCTTAGGCTAGAGACCTCAAGTTGATGTCAGAGTTAGTGCTCCACCTACACAAAAGACTTTCAGTAGACAAAGGGCAGCTGAGTCATCAGGATCAGCTCCAACTCCAAGTCAGATCCGTCAAGCTGTGCAGCTTAGAGTTTATGCACTGACTCAGTAGGAAGCAGAGGATTCACCAGACTTCATTACAAGTATTTATTTATCTCAACAAATCTGTCAAATCTTTATCTATATTGCGAGATTTTTATATTCTCATTTATTATAGGTTTTATATTTATTCAAAATATATTGATCCGAACTTTAATTGATACTGGTGCATCGCATTCATTTATCTCCGAAGAGTTGTGAACTCTGAAGGATTGGAAGCTTTCAGAATGCTCAATGTCTTGTCAGTTCTTCTACCTAACGGGTTTTGCATATCGTTGATAGAAGTTAGTGTAAATCTGACCATATGCGATAGAAGCTTCAAGGCGCATTTGGTAGTGCTACTACTCACTGAACTCGAAGCGATCCTAGGGATGGATTGACTATTCAATCATTTCACAACTATTGATTGCACTAAAAAGATAGTTAAATTCAATATCTCTGGAGAAGAAAATTGCAACATTGTGAGTGATCGAGAAGTCATGTATATGATAATATTCAATTTAAAGGCATGAAAATTGTTAGCAAACATGTATCAAGGTTTTTTAGCTAAAGTCATAGATATTATGAAAGACACAAAGAAGTTAGAGGATATACCGATAGTGAAGAAGTATCCAAAAGTCTTCTTAGATGATTAATCAAGTTTGCCTCCAGAAAGAGAGATAGATTTTTCTATCAATTTAATATCAGGTGCAGTCGTACAGAACCAGTAGTGAAAGCATCTTATAGAATGACAATCAAGAAGCTACAAGAATTGAAGAGACAACCGCAAAACTTATTGGAGAAGGGATTCATCAGGTTAAGCATTTCCCCTTAGAGAGCTTCAGTGCTTTTTGTTAAGAAGAAAGATTAGAACTTAAAGTTTGGCATTGATTACCGAGAATTAGACAAGCCCACAATCAAGAACAAGTATCATCTACCAATGATCGGTGTTCTTTTTGATAAGTTAGAAGGAGTTTCAGTGTTTTCCAAGATTGATCTGAACTCAGGTTATCACCAATTGAGAATTAAAGAAGATGATATAGCAAAGACAACTTTATGAACTTTTTGTAATGCCTTTTGGGTTGTAAAATGCACCTGCAATCTTTATGGACCTGATGAGCAGAATCTTTGAACCATTTCTGGATAGATTTGTGATAGTCTTCATCGATGACATATTAATCTATTCCAGTTATAAGATTCATCACGCAGATCATCTTCACATTGTTCTGTGCAAACATTGAAGGAGAATAAATTGTATGCTAAGTTGTCAAAGTATGAATTATAGTTGAAAAGCATAACATTTTTGGGGCATATCATAAGCAGTGAAGGTATCACAGNTTGACAACAACAGCAGTAGTATTATGTTTACTCGTGCCAAGTGTGAAAGGCAAAGCGGGGAGTGCTTGTCGGACACCAACACTGTTTTTAGTGTCATCAGCTCGGGCACATGGCGAGATCGTGCCCTACCTCAGGCTAGAGACCTCAGGTTGATGCCAGAGTTAGTGCTCCACCTACACAAAAGACTTTTAGTAGACAAAGGGCAGCTGAGTCATCAGGATCAGCTCCAACTCCAAGTCAGATCCGTCAAGCTGTGCAGCTTAGAGTTTATGCACTGACTCAGTAGGAAGCAAAGGATTCACTAGACTTCATTACAAGTATTTATTTATCTCAACAAATCTGTCAAATCTTTATCTATATTGCAAAATTTTTATATTCTCATTTATTATAGGTTTTATATTTATTCAAAATATATTGATCCGAACTTTAATTGATACTGGTGCATCGCATTCATTTATCTCCGAAGAGTTGTGAACTCTGAAGGATTGGAAGCTTTCAGAATGCTCAATGTCTTGTCAGTTCTTCTACCTAACGGGTTTTGCATATCGTTGATAGAAGTTAGTGTAAATCTGACCATATGCGATAGAAGCTTCAAGGCGCATTTGGTAGTGCTACTACTCACTGAACTCGAAGCGATCCTAGGGATGGATTGACTATTCAATCATTTCACAACTATTGATTGCACTAAAAAGATAGTTAAATTCAATATCTCTGGAGAAGAAAATTGCAACATTGTGAGTGATCGAGAAGTCATGTATATGATAATATTCAATTTAAAGGCATGAAAATTATTAGCAACATGTATCAAGGTTTTTTAGCTAAAGTCGTAGATATTATAAAAGACACAAAGAAGTTAGAGGATATACCGATAGTGAAGAAGTATCCAAAAGTCTTCTTAGATGATTAATCAAGCTTGCCTCCAGGAAGAGATATAGATTTTTCTATCAATTTAATATCAGGTGCAGTCGTACAGAACCAGTAGCGAAGGCATCTTATAGAATGACAATCAAGAAGCTACAAGAATTGAAGAGACAACCACAAAACTTATTGGAGAAGGGATTCATCAGGTTAAGCACTTCCCCTTAGAGAGCTTCAGTGCTTTTTGTTAAGAAGAAAGATTTGAACTTAAAGTTTGGCATTGATTACCGAGAATTAGACAAGCCCACAATCAAGAACAAGTATCATCTACCAATGATCGGTGTTCTTTTTGATAAGTTAGAAGGAGTTTCAGTGTTTTCCAAGATTGATCTGAGCTCAGGTTATCACCAATTGAGAATTAAAGAAGATGATATCGCAAAGACAACTTTATGAACTTTTTGTAATGCCTTTTGGGTTGTAAAATGCACCTGCAATCTTTATGGACCTGATGAGCAGAATCTTTAAACCATTTCTGGATAGATTTGTGATAGTCTTCATCGATGACATATTAGTCTATTCTAGTTATAAGATTCATCACGCAGATCATCTTCACATTGTTTTGTGCAGACATTGAAGGAGAATAAATTGTATGCTGTCAAAGTATGAATTATAGTTGAAAAGCATAACATTTTTGGGGCATATCATAAGCAGTGAAGGTATCACAGTAGACTAAAACAAGGTTAAAGCGATAGTTGAATGGCCCAGACCAACCACTGTTATAAAAGTTCGAAATTTATTAGGTCCGACAAGTAATTACAGGAGATTTGTTGAAGGGTCCTCGCAGATCGCAATGTCTTTGCCCAGATTGACTCAGAATACTGTGAAATTTGAATGGATAGATTACCGTGAGGAAGCTTTCTAGAAGTTAAAGATGTGTTTGATGACAACTCCAGGATTGACTATCCCCTCAGGAACAGAAGGCTTCAAGACCTACAGTGATGCATCTTTAATGGGACTTAGGCGTGCCCTTATGCAACATGAGGAAGTAATTGCTTATGCCTCTATACAATCAAAGAATCATGAGAATAATTATCTGACACATGAGTTTGAGCTTGCAACAGTTGTATTTGCTTTGAAGATATGGAAGATTTATTTATATGAGGTCAGGTGTAAAATATTCATTGATCACTAAAGTTTGAAGTATATTCACACAGAAGGAATTGAATTTGAGGTAAAGAAGATAGTGTGAACTTATCAAAGATTATGATCTGGATATACAATATCATCAAGAAAAAGCAAATGTTTTAGCAGATGCATTACGCAGGAAAGTAAGTGAAAGTGCTAACTGGTCAATTACACAACAAGAAGAGCTAAATAAAGATATGAAGCATTTACAGTTATCAGTAATGACGCCAAATGATGAAAGTTATGCTCTATTAAATCAGATATTCATTCAACCAACTTTGAAGGACAGAATACGAGATGCATTGCCGCAAGATGCAGAGTTTCGAAAAATATACGACCAGGTAAATGCAGAGCAATTGAAGAAATATGAGATCGATGAAGAAAAGCTGTTGAAGTACAATGGTAGAATTTGTATTCCTAATGTGAATGATTTACGCAAAGAAATCCTGCAAGAGTCACAATATTCGGTATATACTGTACAACCATGAAACAATAAAATGTATCAGGAGATTAAGAGTTTATTTTGGTGGCCATGATTAAAGCAAAGTGTAGCCGAGTTTGTAGCAAGGTGTCCTACTCGTCAGATGGTTAAAACTGAACATCGGAAGCCTAGTGGGTTATGACAACCGTTGCCTATACAAGAGTGGAAATGGGAGGAATTGCTATGGACTTTGTGATGGGTTTACCGAGATCAAGGCAGGGTCCTGATATTGTATAGATGATTATTGATCGTCTGACCAAGTCTGCACATTTCTTGTCTATCAGACAAATAAATTTTGTGGGCGAGTTTGCCAGAATTTATGTTGATGCAACTATACGAGTAAATGGAGTCTCAAATTCTATTATTTCAGATCAAGATGGTAGATTCACATCCAGACTGTGGGAAAAAGTTCAAAAGGCTTTGGACACTCAACTACATTCAATAAAACTTTTCATCCCCAAGCAAACGGTCAATCAGAGAGAACAATCCAAATATTGGAAGCTTAATTAGACTTTTTGTTCTTGATTTTGGTGAAAACTGGAAAATGCACATACATTTAATAAAGTTTGCCCACAAAAACAATTTCCAAAGTAGTATTGACATGGCTCCATATGAAGCCCTTTATGAAAGAAAATGCAAGAAACCTCTTTGCTGGGTAGAAACTGAAGAAAGAAAATTAATTGGTGTTGATTTAGTTGATGAAGCAATTGAGAAAATTAAACTGATTCGTGACAAACTGAGAGCAGTCCGATATAGACAGAGAAAGTATTATGATGCTAAGCAGTGACCGGTAGAATTTGAAGTTGGAGAATTTGTCTTTTAAAGGTCAGTCCGCTGAAGGGTGTTAAGAAGCTTGGAAAGTTAGGCAAATTGAGTATACGACGCATGTACGAGGTACATAATGTGTTTCATATCTTCTTGCTTCGGAAATATATTGCTGATGCGGCTAGCAAACTTGTTACAGATCTTATTAATATTCAACTTGACTTGAAATTTGTGGATGAGCCAAAAAGAATTATAGATTATGATGTGAAGCAACTCAAGTGTAGAGAGATTCATTTTGTTTGTGTATTATGAAAGCACGGGACTGAAAAAGATGCTACATGGGAGAAGGAATCAGAAATGAGAGAAAAACAACCGTACCTTTGCAGCTAAGCTACGAACAATATTCTTGCACATTAAATTTTGATGACAAAATTTTTATAAAAAGGGGAGATTGTAATAATAATAATAATAATAATGATTAAAATTTTAAATTAAATGACAGAAGAAAAAATAAAAATTATCGCGGGTAACAACTCGTTCGAGCGAAGAAGCCGGCGCCCATGAGAGAGTCAAATTATGGCTCCCCTCATCTCCTCCCATTCAAACCCACACTCAGCATGCATGAGAGAAACAAGGGAAACCCACACTCAGCATGCATGAGAGAAACAAGGGGAGACTGAGAGAGCGAGAGAGTGTGGTAGAAGAAGGAGAAGAATATAAGGAGAAGAGAGGAGTGATTGAGAGGAGGAAGAAGAGGAGACAAAGGAGAAGGGAAGTTACTCATCTGGCCGTTTCCATCCGGTGAGCACAATCGAATTGAAGAGAAGAAATCTGAGCGGCCACAGTTGCCTGTCGCGAGCAGCAAGAAGAGGAAGGAGAAGATTAGTGTTTCCTCACCTATTTCATCAAATCGAGAGCTTGGGGAGAAGGAACCGCTCGTGAAAAATCTTCCTGCTGGCTTGAGACGATGGACACGACTCTTCCTGTGCCCTAACCGAGCCGCATAAGAGGAAGGCGAGCTCGTGCGGCTTGCAGAGGAAGGGCTCGCTAGAGAGGGCCTTCTGCGTGCAAAGGAGGCTCAAGCGGCTAGTCTGAAGCTCGACCGAGAGCTTAAGGAAAAAAGGTCTTGCGGGAGCTCCATTTGTGTGGAGTAAGGCTTGACCGAGCCTTATTGCTCATTACAATGATATTAGGGCAGATAGAGATTTTAATTAAAGAGGTAAAAGAGTAAATTATTTAATTATTAATGTTAAGTGATTTAAATTAAATTATGAGATATAAATCTTAATGTTGACTCTTACAATTTTAGGGTTTCGACAAAACTGAGGTAAAAAGGGGGAAGACAACTTCAAACATAAAACTCAATTTCAATAACGAATTATTAATTTCTTATTAAGTCATGTTATAATGAGGTTAAGAATTTTGAATTTAAAATATAGTTATAATAAAATTGTTATTATGTTAGGTATGCAAAAAGGAAAATGTTAGAAGCTTTAACTAAAATGTAATTTGGAAATTTCTACATTTATATGTATAGATGTTTAAATAATTCATATATATGTATAAATATTTATATAAGTAACTAAAAATCTAATTAAATAAATAAATTATGACAATAATGGTAGAAAATCTAGACTAAAAAAAAAAGATTAGCACTGAATAAGAAATTATTTAAATTTAATTTGTTATTATAGGTGCACCCAAAAGTTTAGACTGACGGAAAAAAATGATTGCCGACGACATCGCTGAGGTGGGTAATAAGTTTTTCTATTTTACAATAATTATGTTTATTTATGCATTTTTTTATTTTTTACATGCAAAAATTCATATTTCATTTTAAATGTTAAATGTAACATTTTTTAAATGTAAATTGCAAGATAAAAATAAATAAAATANGTCGCAGGAGTTGCGGCATGTGCAGTTGCAGTGGAGTTCGCAGATTTGTCGCACGAGTTGCGACATGTGCAGTTGCAGCGGAGTTCGCAGGTTTGTCGCATGAGGAGGTGCGACATGTGTAGTTGCAGTGGAGTTCACAGGTTTGTCGCACGAGTTGCGGCATGTGCAGTTGCAGTGGAGTTCGTAGGTTTGTTGCACGAGGAGTTGCGGCATGTGCAGTTGCAGTGGAGTTCGCAGGTTTGTCGTAGGAGTTGCGGCATGTGCAGTTGCAGTGGAGTTCGCAGGTTTGTCGCACGAGGAGTTGCGGCATGTGCAGTTGAGGCAGGTGTTCGCAAGTTTGTCGCAGGTGCAGTTGCGATAGGTGGTGCTTGGCCAGCGGAGTTCGCAAGTTTATTGCAGGTGATTTTGCAATAGGAGTTTGGTTCGGGTGAATAGGAGCCATGCTTTGCGAACAGAGGAGTTCGGCCAGCAGAATTCGCAAGTTTGTCGCAGGAGTTGCGACAGGTGGAGTTCGCAGATTTGTTGCAGGAGAAATTGTGACAGGTAGAGTTCGGCTGGTGTCCGCAGTATTTCAGCCGAATTTTTGTGCGAACAGGAAATGTGTTTCGTGTGAAAAATTTGATTCACGAATCACTGGAAACTGCGGGAAATTGCTGCAAATTAACAGAAGAAATTTCAGGTTTATTTGAATTTAATTGTGGTGTGTGTTTTGTTTCCATACAAGGCAGGTAAAATTCGCCGCAGTATTAAATTCGAATGACAATGTCTGGTACAAAATTCGAGATAGTGAAGTTCGACGGAACAAGGAACTTCAGATTGTTGCAAACAAGTGTGAAAGATTTGTTGGCATAAAGAATTTTTTTTGAAGGCATTGCGGACTATGAAACCTGACGGTAATATCTATAAATTGTTGGGGGGTACAGTTGTAGGTGGAGTGCACTCTGTCGGATCATATGATGGAAATGCAGCAAATATGTTGACCAAGTCAGGTATTCTCAACAAGTTCTTGAATTGTTTGAACTTGTTGAATGTTAGCAGTTGCTAGTTGACATGGTTGTCCAACCCACTACGGTGTAAGAAACTCCATGAAATATTTTTTTCTAAAGGGGCTGAATATTCACTAAGGTGGAGATTTGTTTGGTAGGCGCATATACCGAGTGATGCATATCTCCTAAGGTGCTGAATATTCGCCAAGGTGGAGAATTGTTAGGTATGACTCATATACCGGAAGTTGGAGTTTCTTGAAGTGAAGAGGTGTGTCTTTTGGTGAAGAAGTACATCTCTTGGTGAAGAGTTGTGTCTCTTCATATTTTGTGGGTTGGGAGGAGTGAGGGCGTGTTGGTAATTTATCTATGGGTTTCTTATATGTTTATATATATGTGTAACTCATGGGTATGTAATTGAACTCCCCCTCTGAAATAGTGAAACTTGCCGCTCGCTCCCGAGGATGTAGGCATCTTTGCCGAACCTCGTAAATTTCTGTGTTCTTCTTCTAGTTTGTGTCGATTTCATTGTTTTTTTTATTCACCCTAAATTTCATAACAAAGTGGGGAGTGCTTGTCGGGCACCAACACTATTTTTAGTGTCATCAACTCGGGCACATGGCAAGATCGTGCCCTACCTTAGGCTAGAGACCTCAGGTTGATCCCAGAGTTAGTGCTCCACCTACACAAAAGACTTTCAGTAGACAAAAGGCAGCTGAGTCGTCAGGATCAGCTCCAACTCCAAGTCAAACTCGTCAAGCTGTGGAGCTTAGAGTTTATGCACTGACTCAGTAAAAAGCAAAGGATTCAGCATACTTCATTACAAGTATTTATTTATCTCAACAAATCTATCAAATCTTTATATATATTGCGAGACTTTTATATTCTCATTTATTATAGGTTTTATATTTATTCAAAATATATTGATCCGAACTTTAATTGATACTGGTGCATCACATTCATTTATCCCTGAAGAGTTGTGAACTCTAAAGGATTGGAAGCTTTCAGAATGCTCAATGTCTTATCAGTTCTTCTACCTAATGGGTCTTGCATAGCGTTGATAGAAGTTAGTGTAAATCTGACCATATTCGATAGAAGCTTCAAGGCGCATTTGGTAGTGCTACTACTCACTGAACTCGAAGCGAACCTAGGGATGGATTGACTATTCAATCATTTCACAACTATTGATTGTACTAAAAAGATAGTTAAATTCAGTGTCTCTGGAGAAGAAAATTTCAACATTGTGAGTGATCGAGCAGTCATGTATATGATGATATTTCATTTAAAGACATGAAAATTGTTAGCAAACAGGTATCAAGGTTTTTTAGCTAAAGTCATAGATATTATGAAAGACACAGAAGTTAGAGGATATATCGATAGTGAAGAAGTATCCAAAAGTTTTCTTAGATGATTAATCAAGTTTGCCTCCAAGAGATAGATTTTTCTATCAATTTAATATCAGGTGCAGTCGTATAGAACCAGTAGCGAAAGCATCTCATAGAATGACAATCAAGAAGCTGCAAGAATTGAAGAGACAACAACAAAACTTATTGGAGAAGGGATTCATCAGGTTAAGCACTTCCCCTTAGAAAGCTCCAGTGTTTTTTGTTAAGAAGAAAAATTAGAGCTTAAAGTTATGCATTGATTACCGAGAATTAGACAAGCCCGCAATCAAGAACCAGTATCATCTGCCAATGATCGGTGTTCTTTTTTATCAGTTAGAAGGAGTTTCAGTGTTTTCCAAGATTGATCTGAGCTCAAGTTATCATCAATTGAGAATTAACGAAGATGATATCGCAAAGACAACTTTATGAACTTGTTGTAATGCCTTTTGGCTTGTAAAATGCACGTGCAATCTTTATGAACCTGATGAGCGGAATCTTTAAATGGATAGATTTGTTATAGTCTTCATCGATGACATATTAATCTATTCCAGTGATAAAATTCATCACGCAGATCATCTTCACATTGTTCTTTGCAGACATTGAAGGAGAATAAATTGTATGCTAAGTTGTCAAAGTATGAATTATAGTTGAAGAGCATAACATTTTTGGGGCATATCATAAGCGGTGAAGGTATCACAGTAGACTAAAACAAGGTTAAAGCGATAGTTGATTGGCCCAGACCAACCACTGTTATAAAAGTTTGAAATTTATTAGGTCTGACAGGTAATTACAAGAGATTCGTTGAAGGGTCCTCGCAGATCGCAATGTCGTTGCCCAAATTGACTAAGAATACTGTGAAATTTGAATGGATAGATCACCGTGAGGAAGCTTTCTAGAATTTAAAGATGTGTTTGATGACAACTCCAGGATTGACCATCCACTCAGGAACAGAAGGCTTCAAAACCTATAGTGATGCATCTTTAATGAGACTTAGGCCTGTCCTTATGCAACATGAGGAAGTAATTGCTTATGCCTCTATACAATCAAAGAATCATGAGAAGAATTATCTGGCACATGAGTTTGGGCTTGCAACAGTTGTATTTGCTTTGAAGATATGGAAGATTTATTTATATGGGGTCAGGTGTAAAATATTCACTGATCACTAAAGTTTGAAGTATATTCACACAAAAGGAGTTGAATTTGAGGTAAAGAAGATAGTGTGAACTTATCAAAGATTTTGATTTGGATATACAATATCATCAGGAAAAAACAAATGTTTTAGCAGACGCGTTACTCATGAAGTCAAATGAAAGTGCTAACTGGTCAATCACACAACAGGAAGAGCTAATTAAAGATGTGAAGCATTTACAGTTATCAGTAATAACGCCAAATGATGAAAGTTTCGCTCTATTAAATCAGATATTCATTCAGCCAACTTTGAAGGATAGAATACGAGATGCATTGCCGCATGATGCAGAGTTTCGAAAAATATACGACCAGGTAAATGCAGAGCAATTGGAGAAATATGAGATCGATGAAGAAAAGCTGTTGAAGTACAATGGTAGAATTTGTATTCCTAATGTGAATGATTTACGCAAAGAAATCCTGCAAGAGTCACAATATTCGGTATATACAATACAACCATGAAACAATAAGATGTATCAGGAGATTAAGAGTTTATTTTGGTGGCCATGATTGAAGCAAAGTGTACCCGAGTTCGTAGCAACGTGTTCTACTCGTCAGATGGTTAAGGTTGAACATTAGAAGCCTAGTGGGTTATGACAATCGTTGCCTATACAAGAGTGGAAATGGGAGGAATTGCTATGGACTTTGTGATGGGTTTACCGAGATCAAGGCAGGGTCCTGATATTGGATAGATGATTATTGATCGTCTTACCAAGTCTACACATTTCTTGCCTATCAGACAAATAAATTCTGTGGGCGAGTTTGCCAGAATTTATGTTGATGCAACTATACGAGTAAATGAAGTCCCAAATTCTATTATTTCAGATCGAGCTGGTAGATTCACATCCAGACTGTGGAAAAAAGTTCAAAAGGCTTTGGGCACTCAACTACATTCAGTACAACTTTTCATCCCCAAGCAGACGGTCAATCAGAGAGAACGATCCAAATATTGGAAGCTTAATTAGACTTTTTGTTCTAGATTTTGGTGGAAACTGGGAAATGCACATACATTTAATAAAGTTTGCCCACAAAAACAATTTCCAAAGTATTATTGGCATGGCTCCATATGAAGCCCTTTATGAAAGAAAATGCAAGACACCTCTTTGCTAGGCAGAAATTGAAGAAAGAAAATTAATTGGTGCTGATTTAGTTGATGAAGCAATTGAGAAAATTCAACTGATTGGTGACAAACTGAGAGCAGTCTGATATAGACAAAGAAAGTATTATGATGCTAAGCAGCGACCGGTAGAATTTGAAGTTGGAGAATTTGTCTTTTAAAGGTTAATCCGATGAAGGGTGTTAAGAGGTTTGGAAAGTCAGGCAAATTGAGTACAGGACATGTTGGTTCGTATTAAATCGTGGAAAAGATTGGGAAAGTGACATACAGGTTTGCACTACCGACACATGTACGAGGTACATAATGTGTTTCATATCTTCTTGCTTCGGAAATATATTGCTGATGCGGCTAGCAAACTTATTACAAATCTTATTAATATTCAATCTGACTTGAAATTTGTGGATGAGCCAAAAAGAATCATAGATTATGATGTGAAGCAACTCAAGTGTAGAGAGATTCATTTTGTTTGTGTATTATGAAAGCGCGGGACTGAAAAAGATGCTACATGGGAGAAGGAATCAGAAATGAGAGAAAGACAATCGTACCTTTGCAGTTAAGCTACGAACAATATTCTTGCACATTTAATTTCGATGAAGAAATTTTTATAAAAAGGGGATATTGTAATAATAATAATAATGATGATGATGATGATTAAAATTTTAAATTAAATAACAGAAGAAAAAATAAAAATTATCGCAGGTAATAACTCATTCGAGCGAAGAAGCCGACGCTCATGAGAGAGTCAAATTATGGCTCCCCTCATCTCCTCCCATTCAAACCCACACTCAGCAGACATGAGAGAAACAGGGGGAGATTGAGAGAGCGAGAGAGTGTGGCAGAAGAAGGAGAAGAAGAAAAGGAGAAGAGAGGAGTGATTGAGAGGAGGAAGAAGAGGAGACAGAGGAGAAGAGAAGTTACTCATCTGGCCGTTTCCCTCCAGTGAGCACAATCGAATTGAAGAGAAGTCTGAGCGGCCACAGTTTCCTATCGCGAGCAGCAAAAAGAGGAAGGAGAAGATTAGTGTTTCCTCACCTATTTAATCAAATCGAGAGATCAGGGAGAAGGAACCGCTTACGAAAAATCTTCCTGCTGGCTTGAGACGATGGACATGACTCTTACTGTGCCCTAACCGAGCCGCATAAGAGGAAGGCGAGCTCGTGCGGCTTGCAGAGGAAGGACTCGCTAGAGAGGTCCTTCTGCGTGCGAAGGAGGCTCAAGCGGCCGGTCTGAAGCTCGACCGAGAGCTTGGGAAAAAAAGGACTAGTGGGAGCTCCGTTTGTGTGGAGTAAGGCTTGACCGAGCCTTATTGCTCATTACAACGATAATAGGGCAGATAGAGATTTTAATTAAAGAGGTAAAAGAGTAAATTATTTAATTATTAATGTTAAGTGATTTAAATTAAATTATGAGATATAAATCTTAATGTTGACTCTTACAATTTTAGGGTTTCAACAAAACTGAGGTAAAAAGGGGGAAGACAACTTCAGACATAAAACTCAATTTCAATAACGAATTATTAATTTCTTATTAAGTCATGCTATAATGAGGTTAAGAATCCTGAATTTAAAATATAGTTATAATAAAATTGTTATTATGTTAGGTATGCAAAAAGGAAAATGTTAGAAGCTTTAACTAAAATGTAATTTGGAAATTTCTAAATTTATATGTATACATGTTTAAATAATTCATATATATGTATAAATATTTATATGAGTAACTAAAAATCTAATTAAATAAATAAATTATGACAATAATGGTAGAAAATCTAGAAAAAAAAGATTAGCACTGAATAAGAAATTATTTAAATTTAATTTGTTATTATAGGTGCACCCAAAAGTTTAGACTGACTGAGGAAAAAGATAGTCGACGACATCGCTGAGGTGGGTAATATGTTTTTCTATTTTACAATAATTATGTTTATTTATGCATTTTTTTTATTTTTTACATGCAAAAGTTCATGTTTCATTTTAAATGTTAAATGTAACATTTTTTAAATGTAAATTGCAAGATAAAAAAAATAAAATATAATATATGTATACATATGAGAGTCACTCCTGAATAGTACTAGTGGGGTAATGTATTTGACCCGTACACAAAATGAAATGAAAATGATTGTCTAAGTTTATGGTGGGTTGGAAAAAGTTTAACATATATTTTTATAAAATATGTGTTTAGACAGTGACTCCCAATTATGAAAGTGTAAGCTAAATTAATGAAAAAAATGAAATTATTTATTTTACTGCTCTTCTTTACTGTTTTTTTGCAAAATATTTTAAAATGAGAATTACTGTAATTTAGAAAAATTTATCAACTGAATTGTTTTTACTCAAACCATAGTTTCTAATATTTTTACAAAAAAATCAATTGTAGATTAGATGGACCCTAGGGAGTACGTGCACAGGCACCGTTGAGCGCAAGTTAATAGGTATTATGGTTTAGTTTATTAGATGTTTAAATATGAACATCTATTGTAAATATAAATTTATAAATAAAATTGCTCTTTTTGTGTTTTGAATTTTTATGTTTGTGATGAAATAAAATTGTTAGATAGATTTCCTCCGTCCGTCCGTCAGTTCCCGACTTAGTAATTTCAAGTTTACCGAGTTGGTCGTGACATAACTTACCAAAATAAATTTGGAAAATGACACTAAAGAGTGAACATAAGAGGTCACCCGTGATATACACACTTCATCATAAAATTTGAATGAAAAATATTATAAAAACTGTAAAAACTAGTGAATAAATTTGCAGTGTACAAGATTACAAACAATAAGATCGATTTCTCATGAGGTTTACTAGTTAGTATGACTAACAGCTACATTTTAATAGTTTAACAGAGCAAGCTTTGCATCTACTTCAATTATAAAAGCAAATTGGACGAGATTAAGGAACTCCTTTTTAGGAGAGGAATAAAGTCATAGCAACCTAAAAAAACCAATATAAAAACATTAAAACACAGTAAATAGTTCTGTAGCTTACATTCTCCAATTTCACATTCAGTTCCTGCACCTTCTCTTCTGCTTCTATAGTTCGCCTTTCCAAGGCATTTTTTTTATTAACTTGCTCCTCTAGTTCATTTTGAAGCTTCTCAATCTGCCCAAAATGTTAATCAAGATGTATCAAAGCTAGAAACATTTCCATGAGAAACCAAAACAGTTATCTTTCTCCCAACCTTCTTCTCAAGTTCATTGGAATGTGCACGGGCTTTTCCCACTAATTCCTCTGCATCCACAGCCCCCTTTTTCTGCAGGAGAACATCACACAGCTATTCATTCCTCATCGTACCCAAATTAAAAAAAAAAAAACATAAAATAAAATAAAATCTAACTCCGAGCTGATCATACGAAAATCCCCTCACGAGCTCACCTGTAATAGTTCTACCTCACTCTGCAGCGACGCCACAATAGCCGACTTCTCCTCAATTTCCCTCTCCAACTGTTCAATCTTCTCATCCTTGTTTTTCAACTCCTTCGCTTTCTCCAAATTTGAAGACTCTTCAAGAAAATCAGAAACAACAATAAAATAAACTTTAGCATCCCAAACCATATCAAATTTGCAAAATCTCATAAAATACCCGTCGCCGGCAACATATCCATCGCCAAGCAATCACCCACTTCTACCAATAATTTTAAAAAAAAAATAAAAATAAAAATAAAAAAAAACCTCACACAGTTCTCTGTAGTAGCCATCATTCACCGAAAAAACAATATAAAATAAAATCCCCACTCCTATAACCTAAATGCAAGGCGCTACGACAGTACGACGAATTATTATTAGTAAACCCCAAAGCAAAATCCAAAGCAAAACCCGTTAAAAAATCAAAACCAGACAATACCAAAACACACCTAGAGAAGTGATCTTCGACCTGAGCTGCTCGATCTCAATCTTAAGAACCGAATCCGACTCCTCGGCTCCTACAGCATCATCCACATGATTAACCGTGGCCTCATCCTCCGATCTGATCCCAGCTATCATCATCGCGAAAAGAACCGAAATCATAAAAAACTTCAGAACCCCCATTGAATCGCGAATTTTTCTCCTCTCGATTCCGAACTTAACCTGATTTTCTCTGCCGCCCTACGGCTGTCAAATGCGAGGACAAGACAGAGCGGGAGCGGA
Organism: Phalaenopsis hybrid cultivar; assembly: GCA_002079205.1. Taxonomy (NCBI): domain Eukaryota; kingdom Viridiplantae; phylum Streptophyta; class Magnoliopsida; order Asparagales; family Orchidaceae; genus Phalaenopsis; species Phalaenopsis hybrid cultivar. The sequence continues at coordinate 26,989 of JXCR01059138.1, forward strand.
TGGGAGGTAGATGGACTTATAGGATTGTGATTTTTTTATTTTTTGTTAACTCAAGATGCTGACCGACACGTGGCGGTTGAATTACCTTTGACCGGTTTTTGGAAAATATTGTGAGATCATGGCCGTTGGCTGTTAATAGTGACGGTTGCGATTCGTCGAACTTGCGTATGGTGACCAGAATCTATCCGAACTACTTGGAATGATAACATGTCGATCGAGGCAGAGCATTTTGGACCGCTTGATGGAGATCGTACGGTGATAGTTGACGATTTGAAGCGGATAGTTGAAAAGTAGGTGAGACTATGGGCCGACGGTTATATTTTTTATAAGATTTTCAAAACTTATTTTAATACAATATATATTTTTATTATGAAATTCATCTTAGATTTATTATTTTATGAGTTTTTGCATAAAAATCATTCAAAATATAATTTTTTAAGTTTTGATGGTTAAAATGTCATGTTTAATCTTTTAATTTAGTATATGAAATAATTTTTTGAAACNCTTTAATACAATTTATATTATTATTATGAAATTCATTTTTAATTTAAATAAATCGTGATCTTTATTATTTTATGAGTTTTTGCATATAAATCATTCAAAATATATTTTTTTAAGTTTTGATGGTTAAAATGTCATGTTTAATCTTTTAATTTAGTATATGAAATAATTTTTTGAAACATAATTATCAATTAAACCTTTCATATCACATAAAAATTACTATTATTTAAATTTTTAATAAAAAAATACACCATTCCATGTATAATAACTTGATACACATATCCTAAACCCACTCATGAGAACCACTGATGAAGATTTTGGGTGGTTAAAATGTTNTTTTTTATTAAAAAATACACCATTCCATGTATAATAACTTGATACACATATCATAAGCGCACTCATGAGAACCACTGATGAAGATTTTGGGTGGTTAAAATGTTATATTTAAGGTTTTAGATGGTTAAAATGTTATATTATACTTTTTGTATGGTTGGCATGTAAAAATCTAAACCATTTTACACATAAGATGAAAGAAGGAAGATGAATATACCAAAATAAAATAGAACCAGAAAGCTTATCATCATTAACTATCACAATCACTACAGATTGTGACCGCAACAACAGCAGAAATAAGATAGAAATAAGTTCTATTATTATAAGTTTTTGCATAATAAACCTTATAAAATGGCAAACATGACCTTAAAAGTATTGATTGCGAAGCAGCAGTCTGTTGTAAAGCTACTGCTGCTTAGAAATAACATTAGCATTGGAGTCCCAAGACCAGATATCAGATCCACAGCTTGAAATATCACCATTAACTCTGCTCTGCAGATTATTTATGGTTGTGAGGCTTGGCAATGGCGGACTCTGGCTTCTTAGACTTCCATTCTTCGCCCCGGTTTCGTGTACATCAATGTTCTGAGCTTGAGCAGCCAGCGATGAGTCCACGAAGAAACCGTCATTTTCCGGGAATTCGATAACAGGCGAGAATTGACGAGTGTTTGGTAAGTGGGACGAATTAAGGGTGGTTTGAAGAAGATGATCGAGGCTGCATGTTAAGGAACCTCTGGTGACCAATTCCTCAGCCATATTCACCTGGAAGCAATAGAAAATGGAGGATCACTGATTGGTATCTGGTTGATACAAGTAGATTTAACGGGTGTTTGGTACCATATTTTTAATAGGATTTAGCCATGAATTAAACATAAATCCAGCCAAACACAAAAAAATAAATAAAAATTAAATCCAACGCTCCGTTAAATTGAATTTTCTCGTGTTCCGTCTCTTTTACAACATAAATCCGGATATGCTGAACCTGATTGCGAGGCAGATTTAAGGATTTATTCTGTCGTGCTACAAGCGCCATCTCCATCAACATAAATCTGAATTTGTCGGACATTTTAAATCCTATTTAAAGTAAATATGGGTTATGGCGAAACAGTCCCTTAAGGTATGTTTGGAATAGTTGTTGTTATTTGTAAAAGTAGTTGAGGGGAAAGAGTGATGTGGGTATTATATAATTTTCAACTTTTGAGAAAAGTTGAACAACAGGTTTTTTTATAATTAACATACTGTCGCACATTTGATTATAAAAAAGAGCTTCTCACCATAAAAAAAAAAATTGGGAAATTTACATACATACCACTCCATTCCTATTTATTTACATAGCTACCGCCTAAATTTCAATTTTTCACATATATGTCAGCTTCCCTATGCATGGAAGGTGTATTTCACTTTATAAAAATTAAATAATGATATTTTTTATCTGATGACAGATTTGGGTGGTATAAATGTAAAGAGCAAAATTTAGGCGTTCTATGTGCAAATTCATAGGAATTGGGTGGTATGTAAATAAATGCTCCAAAATTATAAGAAATAATGAGAAAATAAAAATAAACAGGTGTATGGAAAGCAAAGTTNTTTGAAATAGTTGTTATTTGTAAAAGTGGTTGAGGGAAAAGATTGATGTGGGTATTATATAATTTTCAACTTTTGAGAAAAGTTGAATAACAGGTTTTTTTTTATAATTAACATGCTGTCGCACATTTGATTATAAAAAAGAGCTTCTCACCATAAAAAAATTTGGGAAATTTACATACATACCACTCCATTCCTATTTATTTACATTTATACCACCCTATGCATGGAAGGTGCATTTCACTTTTTAAAATTAAATAATGNAATTGGGTGGCAAGTAAATAAATGCTCCAAAATTATAAGAAATAATGAGAAAATAAAAATAAACAGGTGTATGGAAAGCAAAGTTATAAAAAAACTACTCCAAATGAACCTAAAAGTACGTTTTTGGGACAGCTAAAGAGGCCAGTAAAACTAGTTTAAGAAATCAAGTATTTTATAGCTGCCAACCTGCCACATTAACATATTTAATTATANTTAAATAATGATATTTTTTATCTGATGACAGATTTAGGTGGTATAAATGTAAAGAGTAAAATTCAGGCGTTCTATGTGCAAATTCATAGGGATTGGGTGGTATGTAAATAAATGCCCCAAAATTATAAGAAATAATGAGAAAATAAAAATAAACAGGTGTATGGAAAGCAAAGTTATGAAAAAAACTACTCCAAATGAACCTAAAAGTACGTTTTTGGGACAGCTAAAGAAGCCAGTAAAACTAGTTTAAGAAATCGAGTATTTTATAGCTGCCAACCTGCCACATTAACATGTTTAATTATAGAAAGGGGTAACAGATACATAGCACCCGATTCCTATGTATTTACATATTTAACACCTAAATTTTATTTTTTACATTTACACCACCTCAATCTTTCATATCACATAAAAAAAAACCACCATCTTAACTTCTAAAAGGTGAAATACACCTTCTCGTGCATAGATAAGGTGGCATGCATGTAAAAGTTGAAATTTAGGTGTTAAATTAATATGTAAATACATAGGAATGAGAGGTATGTATGTAAATCTCCCTCTTAAAACACTACTTAGCGACAAAAAAATTGTAGACAAACATAAATATGACAATGACTTGTAAAATAAAACGTTAAAAAAATTGCTCCTAACATAATTTACAGGTATCATTGAAGCTTCCATCCACAACAATTAATGATAAGCAAAAATAATCAAAAGATTTAGGATGATTTTGAAATTTTAAGCTTACCTTTACTCTTAAGGCATCTACACTAGACTTGAGAATCCGGTTATCTGTAACTGATTCAGTGAAATGTTGGCTTGCATCTGTCAGTTGTTTGTATAGAGAGGCATTTTCTCCCCTGAGTTGATCAACCTGATTAATCAACCAAGAATGCTGCTGTTCAGTCTGAAGCACCATATTGGGGCTCATTTAGTTGATTGTAGAAAGAAAATATATAATTTAGGTATCGTTTGGGGCAGCTTATCCGCTAGGCGCGTTTTGAAAACGCCGCCTCACCATTTGGAAACTGCGTTTGAGTAGCTTATCCGAAAATGTAGTTGGTTTTTTACATTAAATGCGGAACACAGGTCAAATCCTGTTGTCTGCGTTTTCAAATAAGCGGCTTATCGCTTATCTAAAAAAGCACAAGCTGCCCAAACCGAACCCTTAGTTCAAGTAAAGAGCCAAAATAGTCCCTTGACTATTTCCATGAGGCCATTTTAGTCTCTGTGATTATAGAAGTGTCGAGATAGTTCACATGCTTTCTTAATATTGCTCCAAAGTGGGACTATTTTAGCCTGCATTAAGAGATTCTAAGTACTCAATTGGCACTTCTATAAACTCTGAGGTTAAAAATGACCCATTATAAAGAGTCTTTTGACACTTTTCTTAATTTATTTTTCATTCAATTTGTGTGAAGTTGAAATTACTACGTTTGAAAATTTTAAAGATTTTGTAGAGCTTAAACCCAAAGCTAATTTATAACTACAACGGACAGAACAATCAAGCTAAATATTATTATTTTTCAGAACATATTTGTTAAGTTCAACACGAAAACATTGTTACTGAATCAAAGCTCAGCTGCAGCATTTATCAATCAAAAGCAAAATATGCAGAAGCATAAAGCCTGAATTTTAGTATGTATATTGGTACGTGTTCTGGCGTTCAGATAAAATTCCCAATCCAGAAAGAGTGATGGATAAACTCACCAAAAATTGAGATATTATAATATATAATATACACACATACAGATCATTCAATTTATTAAAAACTATCCATTTTCAGTATCTTTTAAAAAGCACAAACGATAAATGAATTTTATAACTTCAAAAAATAAGATATACATATTATACTCATGTATTTAAAACAAATGTTCTTTTATATATCTCATTTTGGCATATTAAGAATGTTTTTTTTTTAATAAATTGAATAGCTGTATTTTTCATTCTAAATTTTAAGTGAAACTCATACATATCTCTTATTTTTACCAGCATCAATTTCTCAAAACTCTTCTTGCCATACCTACCAGTAAGTTCTTTCCTTGTACTAAAACTAGTCACTGATCTATGGAAAGAGAAAGGGAAAGACGAAGAGGTAATCAAATTTAAGGGGAAATATAGTTTCTTCAATCTGATAAAAAGAGAAATAACAGAACATCATGCCAAAGAAAGAACGTGTAGAAACAAAAAATTTGCAGGAAAATTTGAGATTTCTCTATATAAATAATAAAATTTAATATTTTTTCTTGATGTAGTAGAGAAGATTTAGTAATTTTCCAACCCCCCAAACCCACCCGGATATATTTTTGCACAAGACTTGAAAAAACAAGACATTTTCTGATTATTTTGCCCACTCTAAAAAATAATGTTGGTTTAGCCTTGTATGTGCATGCGTGAGTCTGTATGTATGTGTGTGTGTGCGTGTATTGTACGTACGTATGTAAGTATGATGTGTGTGTTTGCGTAACATTGCTTTAGTTGTTGGAAGAAAAATAAAAACTTATCTAACCATTACTCAATCAATGCTAAGGAAGTGAGCCATTTAAAAGAAAATCAAAGAGACTGTAATCATTAGAGAAGTTTTTCCAAATCATTATCAAAATGGACTCACTAATCAAAGTATAAGCATTCAAAACTTAATTGATTTTTCTCTTATATGCTTTTTTTTTCACTTCTCTTCATGAACAGATGATAGTTTTATAAATATCACTATTAAAAATGATTTTTAAAATAAAGAAAACTTCAAATGCAATCATTAATTTGCTTATTCCAACAACATGTAAATTAAAAATCGAGTAAAAATAATATTAAACTGTTACTCTTAGATTCATTACTTAGAAATATAAGGTAAATATAATACTCATAGTAAAAATTCAGAAATTCTTTGAAAAACTCACTTGCAGTTCTAGATCAGCCAAATGAGCCTGCTTTCTCTTTCTTGATCGTCTGGCCGACTCACGGTTAGACACCATCCTGGAAGAGCAGCAAGGCCATCTATTAATTGGAACCTATTATGGAAATTCCCTAGCATAAATGCTGCAAAATTTTCTATTATTGAAACACAACCATCATGTGGTAACTGAAAAGGGCTGAGAGTGAGTTAATTCAATGACTCGGGCCTTGATGTTATATATTTTTCCATTCCGATGATTCAATTTAGAGTTCAAAACACTGCATCCCATGCAAAATATCAAAACATTGATAGAATCCAAAATAATCCTATAACTTCTTAGTATTCTCATGACCAATTTTAGCATTTGAATAGCAGTTTTTGTTTACCGCTCAGCAAACTTGGCAAATTCCACTCTACATTTATATTAAAACAAGAGGAATAAACTAGAAAATAATGTAACATTTCATTTCAAAGGATTCTGATAGACAAGATTAATCTCTTTTTCTTCCCTAGCTCAAAAGAAAAGAATGAATATCTTACGACATCGGGCTAAATTAGAAATAAAACAAAAATTTATGGAGGATTTACATAAATACCACGCAATTCCTATGAATTACATATCTACACCTAAACTTTACTTTTTTACATTTATACAAACCAAATCATTCATAACACATTAAAAATATCATCATTTTAACTTTTAAAAAGTAAAATACTACTATTCANAAATAATGTAACATTTCATTTCAAAGGATTCTGATAGACAAGATTAATCTCTTTTTCTTCCCTAGCTCAAAAGAAAAGAATGAATATCTTACTACATCGGGCTACATTAGAAATAAAACAAAAATTTATGCAGCATTTACATAAATACCACGCAATTCCTATGAATTTACATATCTACACCTAAACTTTACTTTTTTTACATTTATACAAACCAAATCATTCATAACACATTAAAAATATCATCATTTTAACTTTTAAAAAGTAAAATACAACTTTTCATGTATTTGTAAGGTGGTACGTATGTAAAACTTGAAGTTTGGGTGTTAGAAATGTAAATACATAAGAATTGAGTGGTATATAAGTAAATCTTACAGATTTTATTTCTACCTTCTCATGCGCTTTAAATCAGTAGTGTTTGTACCATGCTCATAAGCTCCTGCTTCTGTCTCCAAAGAGTCTTCATCTGACTGGTCTGATCCACTTGATCCTCCTAGGGTTTGGTTTTCTGTACTTTTAGGCAAAAGAGAGGAAGTTGGACTCCCAACTGTCAAAAAAGAGAGACTAATAATTGTCGAGGTCCCTGTACTATAGAAAGGGAAATTTACATGCATGCCACATAATTCTTTTGCATTTACATACATGCCACATATATTATTTACATACATAGTTCGATATTTAAATTTATAACACTTCGGTGTCATAAACCTATGCATGAAAAGGTGTATTGGACTTTAAGAAGATTGTGATTGTGGTATTTTTGATGTGATATTAAACATATGTGTGGTATGCATGTAAATATGAATGTTTAGGTGTTAGGTAAATATATGAGAATTGTGTGGTATGTATGTAAATGNTTAATAATTGTCGAGGTCCCTGTACTATAGAAAGGGAAATTTACGTACATGCCACATAATTCTTTTGCATTTACATATCTAACACCCAAAGTTCGATATTTAAATTTATAACACTTCGGTGTCATAAACCTGTGCATGAGAAGGTGTATTGGACTTTAAGAAGATTGTAATTGTCATATTTTTGATGTGATATTAAACATGTGTGGTATGCATGTAAATATGAATGTTTAGGTGTTAGGTAAATATATGAGAATTGTGTGGTATGTATGTAAATGTCCTTAGAAAGCATAAAATATTTGAGTATGCAGTAACTAAAACTGGGAAACCAGGCATATCAACAACTAATAGACTGTAATGAGAGGACTTTAAATGGAGCAATTATGCACAAATGCACAAAACTGTCTCTTAGTGGAGGAGAGGAAATTAAAAAAGGGCATTTAGATACATAGCACCCAATTCCTATGTATTTACATATCTAGAATCTAAATTTTACATTTTACATTTATACCAACCAAATCCTTCACATTACATAAAAAATACCATCATTTTAACTTCTAAAAGTGAAATATGCCTTTTCATTCATAGGTAAGGTGGTGTGTGCATGCAAAAATTGAAGTTTTGGTGTTAGATATATAAATACATTGGAATTGAACGGTATGTATGCAAATCTTCCATAAAAAAATTATACCACATATGGAAGATTGAGAATCAATGGTGGCAGTAATACTGGAATGCAATGTAGCATGGTTCTGAGACCATATTTGGCTTCCTNGCGGTATGTATGCAAATCTTCCATAAAAAAAATTATACCACATATGGAGGATTGAGAATCAATGGTGGCAGTAATACTGGAATGCAATGTAGCATGGTTCTGAGACCATATTTGGCTTCCTGTTAATGGACCACCGGGAGAGTGACCACTCGGGGCATCCTGATTTCAACAAAAAAAAAAAGGAAGAATTCAATCTTGTAAATATGATCATTAATAACAACAATATATGAAATTTCATTTATTTTCTTTAAATAAGGAACATGTTTTATATGTTCAACAGTAAAAGAAGCATTCAATCATGTAAACGAAAAACTTATATATAAGACATATTAGAGCCTTTCATTCAATCTTTTCAATCAAAATACTTTTGTTGAGAGGTAACAATTTTTTTTCTAATTGAGTAACTTTTATTCGGAGGAAATATTTCAGCTTAACGAGTTATTCAATTTCAAGCTTTGTAATAATTTTTTTCTATAGTAATTCATTTCATTAAATGTCATCATCTGTAATAATTATATCATTAATATATAGAATAAGAATTGAAATTTTTTGTCAATATAATGCTTTATGAAAAGTGAATAATCTCCTCATTCAATATGCATCTTTCGTATGCCTGCCAAACCACGCCCATCAGGATTGTTTAAGACCCTATAATGGCTTTTTTAATCCATATAAACCTCTTTAACATTCCCATGCAAAAAAGCCATTTTCACATCATATTGTTAGATGAACCTTCAAAAATTAGAAGCAACTAGTAAAATGTCAGTTGTTATCAAATTAGCAACAGAAATAAATATTTCTTAGTAGTCAATTCCACTGTATTGAGTATAATCATTTGCTACTAAAATTACTTTATATCATTTCAGACTTCTGTCTAGTTTATATTTGAATAAGAAAACTTAGTCATGAATGTTGAAGGAGTTTAATTCTGTAAAGAAGCATACAACTTTTACCAAGAAAAAGAAAATTCGAATTAAAAAGGGCCATGAGAATTAGCTTAGTTAAAGCACATGCATTATGTAAGTTAATGATTACAATGACAAACCTTACTAGTGTTGGAGTACACATTTACAAGGAATAAACTTTGATTTGGTCCCCTATGAGTGGAGCAGAGAAGGTTGAAAAGTAGTGAAAGGTTGTGGATGTCGACATCATTTGATGGTGGACTTCGATGTTAGTAGACAAGGAAGGACAATGAATGAGTGATGGAGGATGTTACTATAAGTTGACGATGAACGTCACTATAAGTCAAGCACTGGAAAGAAGGTTGGCGTGGTTGTTCTTCTAGTTAGAGGTATGGTTAAGCGATCAAGAAAAGTAGAAAAGAAATTTGGTAGGCAAATTTTTAAAATTGGTTAGGTAAGGTACCAAATATTGTTTGATGCTCTAAAATTCTCCGACAAATTAGCCACCCAAAAGATTTCCTTTGAATATGCAGAAATAATAACTATATATAAACTTTTTGAGGGGGCATATTGTAATTTTTATTAGGAATGAAGACATTATTGGCTTGTGTGAATCAATCACCTTTTGACTATTTGATATTTTTGAACATCACATTACCTTGATAATCGTGAAATTAGGCGATCTTAAGTCCGGAGGGAATGTGATCCCTCAAATGGCTTTATAAGGTGTTCACAGCTACACTTTCAAAAGTTTTGTTTAGGCCCACTTGAACTCATATCAAGGCATTTTCATATCGTTGGCTTTATATCATCGAACTACACTATTTAGACTATAATTTGAGTTGTGAAGTCTAGTTTTTTCACTATAAATGAAGAACACTACACAAATGTGGTTATGGATTTAACTTACACTTTAATTCATTTTTAACGATTTGAAAATTTTATTTAATCTTCAACTAGCCTAACTTGTAGCTCTAGCGACTTAAAAGATTAGAAAGTCTCCTTAGATGATTTGTCACATTAACTAATAGGAAATTCCAAATAAGAGTAATTCCCAACTTACCGGAACTTATGATCAATTAGAAACTAAACCACACCGCAAAATAACGAGATGACACAAAATTTGAGAAAATCGGAACAAAATTATGATTAGAAGCACAATAAAAGCAACCAGAAAAGCACAAAATAATTTACGTGAAAAGACCACGAAGCCACACTACGAACTACTATGAAATTCATAAAGTTTTTACAAAGAACTCACACTAGTTTCCTCTCTACATAAAGAAACCTACAAGACTTGCTAGACAACCTTCCCTCCCCGATCCGACTCAAAAATCACGCTGAATAACCAAAATCCACCTCTTCGACCCTTCTCACCTTCACCGGAATACTTTTCGAAGAATGCCAGAGGAAGATTAACCTTATGTCGCTCGAAATCGGCTTAAAACCAAAAAGGTCTGTATGTCAACTGCTCTTGGCACCTATGCGCCGGGACTTGGTGCCTAAGAGCCAATGATTTTGTCGAGCGCTACTATAAGGGGCACATATGTGCCCAATAGTTGGCGCATAGGTGCCAACATTACGGTCACCCACTTATGAGTGGACACGTATATATGGGCCGGTCTTATCGTCTGCACTCACAAGTGAGCACATATGTGTCGGTTGCTTTGTTACCTTTGGTGCTTCAGCTCCACATAACATCCCAACATTAATGTCGACCATCTAATGACCCAATTAGGANTCAATCAAAAGTCAAACACAACGTAGAGCTTTGGTTGATTATATCATAAGAATCCTGAAGATAAAAGGCTACGTGAAGAGCAGATGTTGTCTAAGGGTTGAGTCAAAACTAGAGACCTATTCACCATTGGCCAAGTAAAAAAATCAAAAGAATAGAGATAGATAATAAATATTAATGNGGCAAAAATCGAAAGGTCGCTCCCGTTCAAATCGGTGAAAACATAAGATCATCACTAATGCCGATTCCCGTGAACCTTACTACCAATCTCAAAGCTGACTGAAGTCGTATGAGCAATCTTCCAGCAACTTTTTATACCCTTGATCGATCAGAGAAAAAACGAAAAAGAAAACCTGCACAAGACTTAAAAAGAAAAACGGCCCAACTTACTTGATCGCTGAAGCAACCAAATACGTCAGCGATGTTTCCATCATCGCCTCCACTGTCGCCGACACCGTCCATGATCTTCGACGTCGACCAGCGGATGAGTAGCCCCTCTGGTGTATCCGACGGGCTCCGCCGAACATCGTCATGCGATGGCGGCAGCTCCACCGGCCTAAGAAGCTCCGGCAGGAACTCGTCGAGATCCCAGTCTGATGCACTCCTCTTCATGCTTCTCCCCACTTCAAGAGAGATGGTTTCCGATCCTTCGTCCTCCCACGCGGAGCTCTTCTACTCTCCATCCTATCCCTTCTTGATCCTTTTCTTTAATGGCGAGGGAAAGNCCCCACGTAGTGGGCAAAAAGTTTGTTATTGTTGTTGTTGCTGCTTCAACTGCTCTAAGTTTCCTTTATAAAGAGTGGATGTTATTTTTATATTATATTAGATGACTTTCATACGTAATCTCCACGACAAAATCATAGTGAAATATGCAGTGTGGTAGTATGACACAACCATCAATTAGGTAAGCCTCTATTATATTAATAGTATATTAGTTTATCTACGTTTAGTTCTGTTTTTCTTCCATATTTGAATTAAATTTACTATATTCCCTAAGTTTGTTCAAAATGAAGTTTGGATGATCAAAAAATTAGATCATTAAGTTTCTAATCCAAATATTTAGATGATGAGATATGAGAAAAAATTGCGTTAAAATCTATGGTTGATTAAATAAATCTCTTGGTGCACGAACTCTTAAGAGATCGTTGTCATCCGCCTAGCACTTGTGGTACAATATCTGCCCGAAGCTCCAAAGACTATTCCATGAAGAGCCACTCAATAGTGATCACGGAAAAGTCTCATCATAAATTGTTATCTTTTGAATAAAGCAAAATTGTTTAAAGCAACATAGTTTCCTTAATATATCGTCTACTTCCATCTCTTTCTTTTCACTGAATTCATTTCAGTTGATTACTTCAGAAACAATTTCCACGCTTGCCTCCAGTAAGATCATTTGCTGAATATGGAGTTTCTATAAGGTATATATATATATATATATCTGTGTGTGTGTGTGTGTCTGTGTGTATTAAAAAAATTAAAATCAATCTTATGCACGGCAAAAATCGAAAGGTCGCTCCTGTTTAAATCGGTGTAAAACATAAGATCATCACTAATGCCGATTCCCGTGAACCTTACTACCAATCTAAAGCTGACTGAAGTCATATGAGCAATCTTCCCGCAACTTTTTATACTCTTGATCGATCAGAGAAAAAACAAAAAAGAAAACCTGCACAAAACTTAAAAAGAAAAACGGCCCAACTTACTCGATCGCTGAAGCAACCAAATACGTCAGCGATGATTCCATCATCGCCTCCACTGTCGCCGACACCGTCCATGATCCTCGACGTCGACCAGCGGATGAGTAGCCCCTCCGGTGTATCCGACGGGCTCCGCCGAANGTGTGTGTGTATGTGTGTGTGTGTGTGTGTGTGAAAAAAATAAAAATCAATCTTATGCACGGCAAAAATCGAAAGGTCGCTCCCGTTCAAATCGGTGAAAACATANATGTGTGTGTGTGTGTGTGTGTGTGTGTGTGTGTGTGTGTGTGTGTGTTTTAAAAAAATAAAAATCAATCTTATGCACGGCAAAAATCGAAAGGTCGCTCCCGTTCAAATCGGTGAAAACATAAGATCATCACTAATGCCGATTCCCGTGAACCTTACTACCAATCTCAAAGCTGACTGAAGTCGTATGAGCAATCTTCCAGCAACTTTTTATACCCTTGATCGATCAGAGAAAAAACGAAAAAGAAAACCTGCACAAGACTTAAAAAGAAAAACGGCCCAACTTACTTGATCGCTGAAGCAACCAAATACGTCAGCGATGTTTCCATCATCGCCTCCACTGTCGCCGACACCGTCCATGATCTTCGACGTCGACCAGCGGATGAGTAGCCCCTCTGGTGTATCCGACGGGCTCCGCCGAACATCGTCATGCGATGGCGGCAGCTCCACCGGCCTAAGAAGCTCCGGCAGGAACTCGTCGAGATCCCAGTCTGATGCACTCCTCTTCATGCTTCTCCCCACTTCAAGAGAGATGGTTTCCGATCATTCTTCCTCCCACGCGGAGCTCTTCTACTCTCCATCCTATCCCTTCTTGATCCTTTTCTTTAATGGCGAGGGAAAGAACAGAGCAAACAGAGACAGGAGCAATAGGACGGTGGGAAAGGAACTGGTTCAAACATGATTGGGCATGCTCTTTTGTTTAATTACTCAAAATGCCATTTTATGGAATTTTGCTTAGATGAACAAAGAGTACTTTTGCAAATTTTTTTTTTCTTTTAAGCTCAATTTATACTATAATATAAAAAAAATACAATGATGCTATAAAATAGGAAGAGAAAAATAAGAAAAAAAATAAATCTTGCATGATTTGAAGATTAAAAAAAAAAGTGAAAATTGATCTCATAGCACAGAAACTAGACAGAAGACGAATAATCAATGATGCAATTATAAGTCAAAGCCCAAGCAACTCAAGGCCTTTAATCTAAATGATTGCATAAATTAATTAAGATGACATGAATTAGCAANAATGATTGGGCATGCTCTTTTGTTTAATTACTTAAAATGCCATTTTATGGAATTTTGCTTAGATGAACAAAGAGTACTTTTGCAATTTTTTTTTCTTTTAAGCTCAATTTATACTATAATATAAAAAAAAATACAATGATGCTATAAAATAGGAAGAGAAAAATAAGAAAAAAATAAATCTTGCATGACTTGAAGATTAAAAAAAAAGTGAAAATTGATCTAATAGCACAGAAGACGAATAATCAATGATGTAATTATAAGCCAAATGTCACGCTCCGCCATATTTGAGAAATTGTCAAGACGAGCACAGGATTAAAGATTCTAAAGAAGGTCAGAATATAGAGAGTCATCAAAGGGGCTCTAGAAGATTCCGCCAGAAAGTTAGTCCGTGACACAAAGCCCAAGCAACTCAAGGCCTTTAATCTAAATGATTGCATAAATTAATTAAGATGACATGAATTAGCAAGAAAACGATGTGCCAATCAAAAGTCAAACACAGCGTAGAGCTTTGGTTGATTGCATCAAAAGGATCCTGAAGATAAAAGGCTACGTGAAGAGTAGATATTGTCTAAGAGTTGAGTCAACACTAGAGACCTATTCACCATTGGCCAAGTAAAAAATTCAAAAGAATAGAGATAGATAATAAATATTAATGGAATTTTACAGCAAATCACCTATAATTAAAAGATCTCTTTGAAAATGTTCAACATATCCAAATTGTTTTTTCTCACTTGTCACCTTCTCGTCAATGGTTGTTACCTTGAAAATTGCAATTACTATTATAAAAGTATTATTCTAAAATCCATAATTGTTTTTTCTGCTAAAATGACGTACACCATATAATGAATAGATATGATACATAAATTTTGAAAATCTAAATGGATGTTTCTCCTGTCCAAAATATGTTATTTTTTATTGTATTTTTTTTCTTTTGTAAAATGAGTGGCTAATAAGAAAGATGACAGTCCAAAGCATGTCGTTAGAATAAAAATGTGATAAGTAGGAATGGATGATACTTTCATTATGAGAAACACACATAATTAAGAAATTAATGTAATGAGAGCGTTGGCCACTTTTGAATCATCATAAATGACAAGCTAAGTAAATATATAGACTAGCTCATAGCAACTTCAATGTCAAATTGGGAACAACATGTCTTATCATCAAAATAAGAGGAGAAAGTGATTATCCATCCATGTACTTTAGGTTAAAACTAGGGATATCAAGTGAACTTTTTAGTAATATGGGTAATAAGACTCTTAACATCACTCGCTAATGCATAAGGCATGATTTCAGGGATCACTCACCTAATTCTAAAAATTCAAACTGAGAAGACACTTGCCCTCATCAAAAGTTTTAAGCTTAGAGCATACTCACTCAGTGTACACTATATTCACTAACCTTATAAGTACTCATTTGAGAGCTTAAGAGAAGCTCATATATCCACGAGTGACAACTTCTCTCTCTCTCTCTCTCTCTCTCTCTCTCTCTCTCTCTCTCNATATACATCATTATGTTCATCTGTTTATAATTTATATGTCATGCCTTCATTTATTAGATTCAAATATTACCCTTTCTATAACACATAATAATCGTATAAACATATGATCAAATGGTTACATCCGAATAACTTATTCAATTCTCTATATTTAATTATTTCTCCTTACCTAGGTTTTTGCCAAAACTTCATGGTTTCTGTAAGTTGGGTTTGAGCATTGTCACAATATATTAAGATCTAATGCAAGACATCATAAAACTTCTTAATGGAGGGATCTATCAAACTGCATCACAACAATTTGAGAGATGGGGGTGAAAATTTCTTAGCAATTTTAAAAATCCTTTTCTAAAACATAAAGTCATGAGGAAAAACATGTTTCTTCAAATTGAAGTATATTTTCCAAAAAAAATGATTAGCAAGTAGCTTGCTAAAGTGTCAGTGCCTCCAAATAAATTTGCACATAAACTGCTTAGAGATGAAATCCAAGATATAATTTTAATCCACATTTACATCTAAGTGAATTCCAATTAAATCCTAAAAAGGCTTGTGCAAGTTCTTACCATTAATAATCTCATGATAAAAGAGCTTAATGAAGTTATTATATAGAATCTTAATAAATCATTTGGGAAATAAATTAGCACTCGTCCAATAAGCAACAATATTAAATACAACAAACTTAAGTAGGCAATAAGTTGTGAAAAGTGAAAGATTTGTGGCTTTTTTATCTAGCTAGAATTTTTCTAACATTGTTGACCTAGGGTTTAAAATAGGACATCTTAATTTTAGTACTTAAGCATTAGTGTGGTATTGGAGAAGCAAGTAAAACTTTTTATATCATTGATAGAGAAAATGGAGGCTTAATGAAAGGAATGGAAAATGTTTTTAACACAAGATGATTATAAGTGGTGGTCAGCCTGAAGGTNATGTTGACCTAGGGTTTAAAATAGGACATCTTAGTTTTAGAAGTAGCAATAGGGTTACTTAGGTAAAAGAAAATGTCATGAGAAAGGGTGAAACCCTTGAGATCATTAAGTACTTAAGCATTTAGTGTGGCATTGGAGAAGCAAGTAAAACTTTTTATATCATTGATAGAGAAATTGGAGGCTTAATGAAAGGAATGGAAAATGTTTTTAACACAAGATGATTATAAGTGGTGGTCAGCCTGAAGGTAAGCATATAATCATGAAAGAACAAATGATAAAAAGTGATGTTGATCTCAAAAAAATTAGATAATAAAGGAATGTAAACATTTTTACATCATAAAGAGGTCTTCCATAATGATGCAAAGTAAGAAAAAAGTGAGAAGCCTCACCCCAACCTAACTAAGGAGTTTAAAAACCTTTCCAATATAACATCATTANGAAAAATTAGATAATAAAGGAATGTAAACATTTTTACTTCATAAAGAGGTCTTCCATAATGATGCAAAATAAGAAAAAAGTGAGAAGCCTCACCCCAACCTAACTAAGGAGTTTAAAAACCTTTCCAATATAACATCATTAATACTTGCTTCAATCTAAGAGATAAAGAGATGGAGAGAACTTTTAAGAAGTTGCTTGCTAATAATAAATACTTTATGAATAGTATCAAAGACTTTTAGATTTTTAATTTGGTGTAAAAGGCCTTGCAGACATTCTTGGAGCTAAATTTATTAAGATTCTTATTCACAAGAAGTATATTATCTTTAGATATTATATTATACGATAAGCCCATTTTTGCATAAAAAGTAATAAAAGGTGTAACCTCACTTAATTTGTTAGGAAGAAGGTCAACATGATCTTTTTATAGAGTATTACATAGAGAATATGCCTGAAGTTAGCAATATCATCATCATGAGAAGAATTTGAGATTAAGGTAGTATCAATAGCCTTAATATAGTTATAAAGCTTCTTACATGTGAAATGATGTTTTATTGTGGCATGCGTACAACATCTCAAATCATGTTTAAAGAGAATGAAAGAAATTAAAAGGTAAAATCATCAAGTTCAAGAGTTGAATTTCTAATAGCTAAAACAAGAAATTTTTAATGAATTAATTAATAATAAGACTATTCTACATAACATATAAGGAGCGCTTGATTACCAGTAAGAATGTGTGTAGGCAATGAAGAGACTGAATAGCCTATGAAGTAAATAATGACTGCATTAATAGAATCATTATGAGAGGGTAAGTTAACGCTAAAAGACAATATCTCTTTAATAAAATTTGAATTTATACAACCTTGAATTCTAACAAATATTAATCCATNATAAGAATGTGTGTAGGCAATGAAGAGGCTGAATAGCCTATGAAGTAAATAATGACTGCATTAATAGAATCATTATGAGAGGGTCAGTTACCGCTAAAAGACAATATCTCTTTAATAAAATTTGAATTTATACAACCTTGAATTCTAACAAATATTAATCCATGTTCATCTTCTCAACTAGTTATCCTGCAGGTTAGCATATTTAAATGCCTGAGTAGTTTTAGAGCTAGAAAATTTGAGAAATTTAGTTTATTTTAATAATAAGATGATTTAAAGCTATGTTTCAGGATTGAGTTAAGCATTAGATGAGTTTAGTTTATTCAATGACAAAGCTCTTTAGGGAAGTAAAAATGCCCTTAAGAAAAGCCCCATGTTGCTTTTTAATGTGCTTTTTTAGACAATTAAGCTTGCTACAAATGGATAAAAGAGGGTCCCCATGGAAAATAACCCTTAACTAGCTAGTCATTTACATATAAAAAAAAGAGAACTGAATTTTAATAGTCCTGATAAAACCTTGTGCTATAGAGAAGGGTTTGGGGAAGATGTTACAATAATAATGGGGAAGGTGTTAGAGGAAAGAAGGNTGGGTCCCCATGGAAAATAACCCTTAACTAGCTAGTCATTTACATATATAAAAAAAAAGAGAACTGAATTTTAATAGTCCTGATAAGACCTTGTGCTATAGAGAAGGGTTTGGGGAAGATGTTACAATAATAATGGGGAAGGTGTTAGAGGAAAGAAGGGGGAGTAGTTTATAAAAATGAAAGGAAAAAATATCAATCTAAGCCTAGTTACTAAGGACCCTATTAAGTTTTATATGGATTTGGTTCTTTGGTTAACAATTAGACCAAGTATATGTAGCATGTTGGAAGGGAGATCAATTAAGTCGACTTCAAAATGTATTATTGTAGTTAATTATTTTTAAATATAAATATAGTAACCCCATTTTGTATATTAAAATCTGCAACAAATTAAATAATATCCCATAACAAACCAGGAATTATTAGATGAAGAACAACGATGTATAGGAGAATCTAAAAAAGATGCTATTTAATAAAAAAATTGGCTTAAAAGTTTGTAGTGAACCAAAATAAATTAGAGAGTCATATAATAAAGTACCTTAAATAAGAATTTTTTATAAAATCTCAAAGTTGAGAGAAAACTTGGTATTGCACCATTTGATCTAAATGAAACTAGTTCAAGAAAAATGAAATTAGTTATAATTATTCATAATGAAAAAATGTTGANGTTAAGTCGACTTCAAAATGTATTATTGTAGTTAATTATTTTTAAATACAAATATAGTAACCCCAATTTGTATATTAAAATCTGCAACAAATTAAATAATATCCCATAACAAACCAGGAATTATTAGATGAAGAACAACGATGTATAGGAGAATCTAAAAAAGATGCTATTTAATAAAAAAAATTGGCTTAACAGTTTGTAGTGAACCAAAATAAATTAGAGAGTTATATAATTAAGTACCTTAAATAAGATTTTTTTATAAAATCTCCAAGTTGAGAGAAAACTTGGTATTACAGCATTTGATCTAAATGAAACTAGTTCAAGAAAAATGAAATTAGTTATAATTATTCATAATGAAAAAATGTTGATGGGCATTAACAAAATAAAAAATGATTCATATGGAAACATCTATGATCATATATTTTAAGATATAAATAAGGTTGAGATCATAAGTGCTAGTGGTATTTTTTTTAGTAAAGAAATTTATCCATTTCATAGAATGACCTAACTTTTTATAGAGCTTGATAAGGTAAGAATATGGATAGAGGAGCACTTGGAAGGGGGTGACTGACAAATTGCATTACAACATTGGTTAGGAGAGTGTTGTATTAAATATTAATAGAGCTTCAGTTAATGTGTATATAAGTGATGGTGATAAATAATGGCTTAACAGTGATAGTAAATCCATATATAATATTTAAGTTAATAATTAGGTTATCAAATGGGTGGGGGATGGCAAGTCTCATAAACGATTGGTCTAGAGGCCTCTTAGCCCTTTGCCTTGGACTTCTATTATAGCCTCTAAGAGGTGGNCTGGCTTAAGAGTGATAGTAAATCTATATATAATATTCAAGTTAATAATTAGGTTATCAAATGGGTGGGGGATGGCAATTCTCATAAACGATTGGTCTAGAGGCCTCTTAGCCCTTTGCCTTGGACTTCTATTATAGCCTCTAAGAGGTGGGTATAACACGAGCATAGCATTAATTGTTGGACCCATTGATGGGGTTTAGAAGCTACAACCAATATAATGAAAATGTTTATAATCATAGTGAATTTTTAGCTTTCTTATGTTATCATTGAGGTTCACAAACTTAATCAAATATAGTTGATCCATCAACAATTTGAACACACACATAAGAAAATGTGACCATAAAGTTTTTAGCAATTGAAGCATAAAGATTATATTTAGGCTCCAACACCATAACAACTAGTTCATAAATTTAATATAAATTAAGAGTGGGAGATGTTAAGGATAAATCGCAGTGTTATAAATAAATCAAAATTTATTTATACATCATTTCCACAAGATTGTTATGAAAATCTTATCACCATNTAACACCATAACTACTAGTTCATAAATTTAATATAAATTAAGAGTGGGAGATGTTAAGGATAAATCACAGTGTTATAAATAAATCAAAATTTATTTATACATCATTTCCACAAGATTGTTATGAAAATCTTATCACCATGCAAAAAATACTAGTGATAAAAGTAAACTATAAGGAGAGTGAGGATAAAAATAAAAAATAATAATAATGTGATAAATAATTAATTATGATTTATTTATTTCTCAAATGATGTCTACATAAACTCTCCAAACATACTAAAAATCCCCCCCACTAATAAGCTAAAATCCAAATAATATAATTTTATAATAAAATATAGCTATTATTTAAAATTTATCATTAAATATGATGATAGAAACTCAAACAAACATAATATAATAATCATTTAACATAGCTTTATGTAGAATAGTGTGGTCCAATTACTATATCTCTATACACAAAGGTGGATGAAGTGATTGGTTAGTTTTGTCTTAATAACTCGTGAGTATTTGTTGGCATTGGCTAATATAATTATAAATATTTAATAAAAAAATTTGCATACATGTCATTACTTTTTAATGTATTTATATATATAGCATTTAAATTTTTATATATTTATGTTATTTCAATATTATGGTGTTAACTAAATAAATATAAAAAATTAAGTTTTAGATATGTAAATACACATTAGTGTTTAAACGTATGTATGTAAATCCCTCTTATTCATACTCATGTTAATGATGCCTTTGATAAAATGATGTAGATAAAGTACATGTAAGATTTATTGGACAACATAATATCAAATAGATATAAAAAAGTGAAATTTACATAAGTATTAACAATTAGGGCTGTCAATTTGGCTCGATGTTCGTGAACAGCTCGTGTTCGGCTCGTTAAACGGCTCGTGTTCGGCTCGTTCGTTAAGCCTAACGAACCGAACACGAACAAATTTTTAAGCTCGAAATGTAAACGANACTAATGTGTCTAATAATTCGAGAATCACCTCCTTAAAGCCGACTGTGAGGCTGATTGTGCCAAAGGGGATTTTAAGAATATGCTGAATTTGAAAATGAAATTACAATACTGATAATTATGTTTGTACAATATCAGTTTAGTTATAATAGACGTAATTGAGCAACAACGAATATAATTCTTAACTTTAATAGCAATAGTCACTAACAAAGATCATTGTTCATTACAACAAAGGCAATAGTTGGACATAAAAGTTGTATACGGTGGTTGTAATAGCGGCAGTTTCACATAAGGTCGTAGGTGATGACTTGGATTCTGTCAGTCGATCACAAAGGTCATGATTGAAGGTTCTAATAGTTACTGGTCACATAGGTCATAATTGGTAACTGCAAGAGCTTCGGTTGGTCATAGAGGCCGTAGTGAGACGTTGGAGCATTCACATAGGCCACAGTTTGTAGTTGTAAGAATATCAGTTGACCATAAAGTCCGTAGTGGAAAGCTATATATGTGAGATGAAACCTATGCATTGGAAGGTTTATTTTTTATGTGGTATAAGAGATGAGAGAATAAATGCAAAAGGTAAACCTTGCGTATTAGATATGTAAATATATAAGAATTAAGGGGTATAAATGTGTAAATTCCATATATATATATATATATATATATGCATGTGTGTGCGAAAGACCTGGCTAATTGGTGCGACCTCTGGCATAAGTCCCTCATATGGAGGAATCGATATTTGGTGCCCACTGGACTAAATATCGATTTGATCTTTGTTTATATATATATATCATGTTGACGAGTGGCAAAACAAGAGATTGTCCTTAACTTCTTATTTGGAAACAACTCCGGCTTGAAAGAAAGTGACAATGGTCAAAATTAAAATGAAAGTACATGTGTGCATTATTGACGTTGTATAAAATATTTAAAACTTTAAATTATGCATTTAAATAAATGATCATTAAATGAAACTCAATATATTTATGTATATGGGTCATAGTTGATCACATAAGTCATAGTTAATAGCTACAATAGTATCAGTTGGCCACAAAGATCATAATTTGAAGCTGCAGTTGCAGTTGGCCACATGGAACATAGTTATTTGCATAGGTCATAGTTGGTAGCTGCAGTAGTTTCAGTTGACCACAAAGTCTATAGTTAGAAGCTACTATAGCGGTTAGCCACACATGTCGTAGCTGATCACATGTCGTAGCTTGATAGTTGTAATAACACAATTGGTTAACAATGTCGTAGTTGGTGAGTGTAATAATATTAGTTGGTCATAAATGTCCTAGTTGGATGATATAGTTGGCTCAGTTTATCAAAAAGACTGTAGTTGATGACTGCAATAGTATTAATTGGTCATAAAGATCTTAGTTGGAAGCTAGTTACATGCTTTACAATGTTTTTAACCAGCTTATATTACTAATTTAATTTAACAACAATTGCTTTTATTTGGTACCAGTATTCATACTGCTGATCTTATTCTAGGGCATCAATATTTTATTTGAAAAACTTTGGAAGATTTAATTACACGCATACCACTCAATTCTTATGTATTTATAAATCTTATACGAAGATTTACATGCATACCACTCAATTCATATGTATTTACATATCTAATGCTTAACATACAATTTTTACATATTTATACTGTCTTACCTATGCATTAGAAGGTGTATTTTTTGTGTGATATGAAAGATTTGGATATATGGTATAAACGAGAAAGGCAAAGTTTATGTATTAGCTACGTAATTATACAGGAATTGAGCTGTGTGTATGTGCCTATATATATATATCTTGTTAAATCCAAAAATATTCAGGAAACACAACCAAGGAATGAAATGCTTTTTTCAGGAAGTGATTAAGAGATAGAGAGAACAGTAGACCAAAAATGATGTTTTTTATTCATGATTTGTACCCTATTTATAGGTTTTGGTATCAATGTTCCAAAAGTATATTTTAGCTCCTCATTATTATCTTTTTAGGAGGGTTTTTGGTGATTACAGAGTTATTTGCATAGAATAATGCTGTGAACCGACTTGATCGATGAGAGTTGTGGATTGTCTGACAAGCATTGATTCAATTGATATATAGTCCAAAATTGCGCTCACCATTGATCATCCCGAAGTTTGATTACCTACTTATGGGATTTTCTCTTGGCGTCTTCTGTTGATTATTCCAATAAGGTGTTTCCTTCGCCAATACTCATCTGGAAATGATCGTTGAAGACTACGCTTGATTGTCCGTATCTTCTTCCCGAGCCTTCTATCTTTGTAGATTTATAGATATATATGATAAAAGCACCTGAGGATTGAGGAAAAAAAAAAGATATGGGTGGAGATGGATTGTTGACGAGTGGCAAAAGAAGAGGTAAACGTTGACTCTTATTTGGAAGCAACTCCAGCTTGAAAGAATGTTTTGACGTTCCATAAAATATTTAAGAGATTAAATTATGTTTTTAAATAAATTATCTTTTACTAAAACCGAATACATTTTTAATTATTTCAAATAATATCTGTGATATTAAATTTTATAATATTTAAGTTTTCAATTTTTTTTATTTCATCATAAAATATTTAAAATATATGGATAATTAGTTTTAAATAATTTAATAAATGTCAAAAATGCTTATAGTAATACTCATAATAATAACATTTTAAATATGTGATTAATACCACGTATCACAACTCTATATATATATATATAT
>JXCR01059138.1:53324-69122 GCA_002079205.1 Phalaenopsis hybrid cultivar
TTTTTTTTTTTTGTTTGGAGGGTTTTTCATGAGATCATACTTACTGACAATATTCTCAAGCTTAAGGGCTTAATGATTGCTTCTAAGTGTGTTCTCTGTATAAACACTGAGGAGTCTCTTTGTCATATTTTTAGTGATTGTACTTTTGCTTTGGATATTTGGACTAGTGTTTTTTATATTTGTGATAGGAGGGATGTTTTTTCTAGGTATCCTAATATTGTTGTTATTTATGATGATTGGAAGGATAAGGGACATAATTTCTTATATAATATACCTTTTATTGTTCTTTGGTTTATTTGAGTTTCTAGAAACTCTATGAGATATCCTGATGAGACTATTACTGCTAGGATT
Organism: Phalaenopsis hybrid cultivar; assembly: GCA_002079205.1. Classification (NCBI taxonomy): domain Eukaryota; kingdom Viridiplantae; phylum Streptophyta; class Magnoliopsida; order Asparagales; family Orchidaceae; genus Phalaenopsis; species Phalaenopsis hybrid cultivar. Next base: position 53,676 of record JXCR01059138.1, read on the forward strand.
ATTTTCTCTAAAATTTGTTCTTATATAAGTAAGAGTCTTTCTTTTAATGGTATGAAACATACTAACAATGTGTATGTGAAAGTCATTCTTACAAAACTCTTTGTTTTACTACTAATTCTCATTCCTTTTGTAAAGTAGTTTGGAATAAGCCTTATGCTCCTTTTATTGAAATTATTTCTGATGGGCGTTGGAAGCAGAATGGTGCGGGTATTGGAGGAGTTTGTAGGGATTGTAGTGGTTCTACCATTTATTTTTTTTTGTTGCTCCTATTCCAGTTTCTCTGATTACTGCAGAAGCTAATGTTATTGTATTTGCATTATTGATTGTTAGGAAGATGGGTTGGCACAATATTATAGTTGAGACTGATTCTCTTATTCTTTGGAAGATTTGCTGATCTATTTTGGTGTGTCATTCGAGTTTACATTTGCAAGTTAAGAGGATTCTTCATCTGGCCAAAGATTTTAATGTGATTTGGTCTCATACTATAAGAGATGGTAATGTTGTTGCCAATTGGGCTGCTAAGTTGGGATCTTTTCTGTGAGCACCTTTCATTTCTAAAATTTTACATGATGATTTTCATAGATTGATTCTTTTTGATTTGTAGGTGTTTTAATTTGTTGGAGTGTTTGGGAGTGTGTTGAGTTGTATTTTTCTTTATTTGGAAAGAGGACATTTTTTTCTTTTCTTTTTTTTGGATTGTAGGGTGTGTGTGTGGGACCTCTTTCATTGTTTTGTACTTTACTCTATTGGAATAAAATGAGGAGCCGAATAATGCTCTTTTATAACACACACACACACACACACACACACACACACATACATATATATGAGATTCATGATGGTAGAGCGATATTAAATGTTTTAGCATTGCANAGAGTGTGTTGAGTTGTATTTTTCTTTATTTGGAAAGAGGACATTTTTTTCTGTTCTTTTTTTTGGATTGTAGGGTGTGTGTGTGGGACCTCTTTCATGATTTTGTACTTTACTCTATTGGAATAAAATGAGGAGCCGAATAATGCTCTTTTATAATACACACACACACACACATACATATATATGAGATTCATGATGGTAGAGCGATATTAAATGTTTTAGCATTGCATGAAGATCCAGCACATACACAGAAGAAAAAATTAGCAGAATGAGACACTGAGATTTTTTATGTGGAACGACTCTAAAAAAATAAAACAAAAAATTATGGGACATAATCTAATAAAAATAATCCATAATGTGTTTGTAAGTACATGGATAATTAATGGATTAACTCATCTCCAAAATTGGAGATGNATAATCCATAATGTGTTTGTAAGTACATGGATAATTAATGGATTAACTCATCTCCAAAATTGGAGATGNGCAATAATGGCAGTTGGCCATGAAGGCCGTAGGCAATGACTGTAATAGGATTAGTCAATCACAAAAGGTTGTTGTTGAAAGTTGTATATGTGGCTGGTAACTATAAAAGCGTCAGTTGGTCGTGGAGATCGTAGCGGTAAGTTGTATAGTAGTACCTTTCCACATAAGCTAAATTTTGTAGTCTTGAGAGTGTATGTTAGCTATAGAGGCCGCAGTGAGAAGTTGTAATATTAATATGAAACTCATGCATGAGAAGTTGTAATATTAATGTGAAGCGTCTGTAAGCTTAGGCTTTGAATGGATAATTCTATTTGGGCTTCTCTGCTCCGAGCTAAGTATTGTTCTATTTCTTTGGGAGAAGATATCGTTTAACAAATTTCTTTAGGAGGGTTTTGGTAAGAAGAATGTTCATTGGAAGAGCTGGGAGAAGTTCTTTAAACCGATTGATAAGGGTGGACTTGGTTTTCGTGGGCTTATTGATTTTGTTAGAATTAACTATATGAAGCTTTATCTTAGGTTTCAAATGGATAGTTCTATTTGAGCTTCTTTGCCCCAAGCTAAGTATTGTTCTACTTCTCATCCCCTTTCTATTTCCTTTTTCTAAAAAGGATTTTTTTATTTGGAGGGAGATGCTTAAGGTCTCTTCTCAAGTAGAAGAGATGTTATGTTGGGATGTTGGCAATGAGGATGTGGCTTTTTGGTATGAGGAATGGCTTGGTAAGGGTGCTTTTAGTGACTTCTATGGGGGGTCCTCAGGATATTAATATGAAGGTTTTAGATTTATGGGTTGGGCAAAGTTGGAATTTGTCTCAGGTGGTTACTATTGTGCATTATAATGATGTTAANTTTCATATAAATAATAATATATAAAAAAATATTAAGAATATTATATTACAATTACTTATATAGTATTATATATTTATAAAATATAATATATAATAAACTGTACGTTTGTACCCAAATAAACCCTAACAGCGCTCTCAATCCCATTCTCGTCTCCCGTCCGCCGTCTCCTCTCATATTCGCGATCGCGAGCTGCCTTTCCCTCATTCTCCTCTGAAAATCGGCGAAAGGCTTTCTCTAGTTCTATTTCTCCTCGGATAGTAAGCGTTGGCTCGACTGCTCGGTTTTCTTGCTTGGTTGCTTCGTNGACATTCATGTTCGTCTGCTAATCTCTAGTTCTATTTCTCCTCGGATAGTAAGCGTTGGCTCGACTGCTCGGTTTTCTTGCTTGGTTGCTTCGTTACTTACAGAGGTGTTAGGTTTGAGTTTCTTTTCTCTATTATTTTATATTTATCTTTGGATTCACCTCTTAGCTTAAATTTTCTCAAATTTCTTTTAGATTTACTTAGATTTTTTTAGTGAAACCTAGTTTTTTAGGGTTTTGGCAGTGAAATCTCGCATATTGCATTTAGATCTAGTTTTTTATGGATGAGATCTGATATAAGGGTTGTTGAAAATTAAAAAAAAAAAAACTGATATCTACTTCTCCTTCTCGGCAGTGTTGGCTCGATCGATTGGTATTCTTGTTTGGTTGCTCGATAAATTGTTTANGCTTCGTTACTTACAGAGGTGTTAGATTTGAGTATCTTTTCTCTATTGTTTTATATTTATCTTTGGATTCACCTCTTAGCTTAAATTTTCTCAAATTTCTTTTAGATTTACTTAGATTTTTTTAGTGAAACCTAGTTTTTTAGAGTTTTGGCAGTGAAATCTCGCATATTGCATTTAGATCTGGTTTTTTATGGATGAGATCTGATATAAGGGTTGTTGAAAATTAAAAAAAAAAACTGATCTCTACTTCTCCTTCTCGGCAGTGTTGGCTCGATCGATTGGTATTCTTGTTTGGTTGCTCGATAAACTGTTTAAACTGTATTAAATTTCAGTCCAGTAGACTTGGTTTTATCAGAAATTTGATTGGCTTGATTTTCAGATCTCAGATTTCGGTTTGCAATAGATCCGACCAATTTATNTTGTTTAAACTGTATTAAATTTCAGTCCAGTAGACTTGATTTTATCAGAAATTTGATTGGCTTGATTTTCAGATCTCAGATTTCGGTTTGCAATAGATCCGACCAATTTATAAATTGATTCAACCAAAACCAATCAAAAGTTCACCCCTGACCTTTCTAGTAACTTTTAAACTTTCATATTTATATTGTATTTGCAGTTTACTAATGTTCATATCTATATCTTTATTCATCCTTCTTTTGTTAATAATGAGTTTTAATATCGACAGTAGCATTGTTCAACTATAAAATGTGGCTTTCAGTACGTCATTGGTCTCTTGAATTGTAGGATTTTAATCCAATTAACAGTATTCGAAAACAAAATGAATTTCTTTTCTTTTTCTATTGCAGTAGCGGTATGTTTGAAGAATAATTATGTGGTTTTATATATGAGCAACGCCTATCATGCCCATTGCTGCAACCCATGTAATTCCTATGCTGTCAGAGCTAATGGTTTAGCTTTTGGGACTTATATAATTATGATTAGTNATAGGATTTTAATCCAATTAACAGTATTCGAAAATAAAATGAATTTCTTTTCTTTTTCTATTGCAGTAGCGGTATGTTTGAAGAATAATTATGTGATTATATATGAGCAACGCCTATCATGCCCATTGTTGCAACCCATGTAATTCCTATGCTGTCAGAGCTAATGGTTTAGCTTTTGGGACTTATATAATTATGCTTAGTATAACTTCTTCAGAAAATAAAAATTGATAGACTTTATAATGCTTATGTTCTATACTATTATGGTGAATTTATATGTTTCAAGACATTTCAATTGTGTGCTTTTTTTTTTTGTTTTCTTGTACATGTGGCTTTAACCTTGAGAAGTTTTAAGAATTATATCTTCCAAAACATATGACTTTTAAATTTATCTATATCTTTTGAAGCCTCTAATTTTATGATTTTTTTTTGTTGTATTTATATCTTTTTAGACTTTTGGCTTTTAAAATTATGAATAAATTTGTACATTTTGATGCTTCTGCCTTCTGAGAATTTTGGATGTACGTGTATCCTCTAAGGCCTTATGATTTTGTTCTTAAATGATGGTTACCTTGGACATCTCTCTATTTGCATGCTAGATATGATTCATATCTATATTCAAATGACATGTACGTGACTGATGCGGTGTGGAGAAGAAGTTTTTCTTATTTAAAATGTTGCCTCAGATGATTATTCTTGCTCTTAATTTTGAAAGACAACACAAGTTTGCAACCATTTTAGGATAAGAATATGAAATGATGCCTTAGATGATTATTCTGACTCTTCATTTTGGAAGGCAACACAAGTTTGCAACCATTTTAGGATAAGAATATGAAATGATGTCTTAGATGATTATTTNGTTCATCTGTCTATGATCAAAATAAAAAATGATCCATATGGCAACATCTATGATCATATTTTTTAAGATATAAATAAGGTTGAGATCATAAGTGCCAATGGTATTTTTTTTAGTAAAGAAATTTATCCATTTCATAAAACGACCTAACTTTTTATAGAGCTTGATAAGGTAAGAAAATGGATAGAGGAGCACTTGGAGGGGGGTGACTGACAAATTGCATTACAACATTGGTTAGGAGAGTGTTGTATTAAATATTAATAGAGCTTCAATTAATGTGTATATAAGTGAAGGTGATAAATAATGGCTCAACAGTGATAGTAAATCCATATATAATATTCAAGTTAATAATTAGGTTATCAAATGGGTGGGGGATGGCAAGTCTCATAAACGATTGGTCTATAGGCCTCTTAGCCCTTTGCCTTGGACTTCTATTATAGCCTCTAAGAGGTGGGTATTACACGAGCATAGCATTAATTGTTGGATCCATTGATGGGGTTTAGAAGCTACAACCAATATAATGAAAATGTTTCTAATCATAGTGAATTTTTAGCTTTCTTATATTATCATTGAGGTTCACAAACTTAATCAAATATAGTTGATCAATCAACAATTTGAACACACACATAAGAAAATGTGACCATAATGTTTTTAGCAATTGAAGCATAAAGATTGTATTTAGGTTTCAGCACTATAACTACTAGTTCATAAATTTAATATAAATTAAGAGTGGGAGATGTTAAGGATAAATCTCAGTGTTATAAATAAATCAAAATTTATTTATACATCATTTCCACAAGATTGTTAACACCATGCAAAAAATACTAGTGATAGAAGTAAAGTATAAGGAGAGTGAGGATTAAAATAAAAAATAATAATAATGTGATAAATAATTAATTATGATTAATTAATTTATCAAATGATGTCTACATAAACTCTCCAAACATACTAAAAATCCCCCCACTAATAACTTAAAATCCAAATAATATAATTTTATAGTAAACTATAGTTATTATTTAAAATTTATCATTAAATATGATGATAGAGACTCAAACAAACCTAATATAATATTCATTTAACATAGCTTTATGTAGAATAGTCATAGACAAAGGTGGATGAAGTGATTGATTAGTTTTGTATCAAATGCTTAATAACTCATGAGTATTTGTTGGCATTGGCTAATATAATTATAAATATTTAATAAAAAATTTTACATACATGTCATTACATTTTTATGTATTTATATATATAGCCTTTAAATTTTTATATATTTATGTTATTTCAATATTATGGTGTTAAATAAATAAATATAAAAATTTAAGTTTTAGANCGATTTATTAATTTCTCAAATGATGTCTACATAAACTCTCCAAACATACTGAAAATCCCCCCACTAATAAGTTAAAATCCAAATAATATAATTTTATAATAAACTATAGCTATTATTTAAAATTTATCATTAAATATGATGATAGAGACTCAAACAAACCTAATATAATAATCATTTAACATAGCTTTATGTAGAATAGTGTGGTCCAATTACTATACATCTATACACAAAGGTGGATGAAGTGATTGGTTAGTTTTGTCTTAATAACTCATGAGTATTTGTTGGCATTGGCTAATATAATTATAAATATTTAATAAAAAATTTTGCATACATGTCATTACTTTTTAATGTATTTATATATATAGCATTAAAATTTTTATATATTTATGTTATTTCAATATTATGGTGTTAAATAAATAAATATAAAAATTTAAGTTTTAGATATGTAAATACACATTATAGTTTAAACGTATGTATGTAAATCCCTCTTATTCATACTCATGTTAATGATGCCTTTGATAAAATGATGTAGATAAAGTACATGTAAGATTTATTGGACAACATAATATCAAATAGATATAAAAAAGTGAAATTTACATAAATACCAACAATTATTATGTATTTACATATCGTGCATCTAAACTTTCATATTTACATTTATAACATTTCGGTTTCATCAAACAACATATGAAAATATAAATTTCACTTTTTAAAAAATAGTAACCATGGTATTTTAAATGCAATTTTAAAGATTTAGGTGTTAATACATGTAAATACATAAGGAATAGTGTAGCATGTATGTAAATGCATTGAAATCATTCATGTACTAATTTAGGTGTTAGATATGTAATATATAGGAATTTTATGATATATATGAAAATCTTATATTTATATATATATATATATATATATATATATATATATANAAGTACCAACAATTATTATGTATTTACATATCTTGCATCTATACTTTCATATTTACATTTATAACATTTCGGTTACATTAAACAACATATGAAAATATGAATTTCACTTTTTAAAAAAATTGTAACCATGGTATTTTAAATGCAATTTTAAAGATTTAGGTGTTAATACGTGTAAATACATAAGGAATAGTGTAGCATGTACGTAAATGCATTGAAATCATTCATGTTCTAATTTAGGTGTTAGATATGTAATATATAAGAATTTTATGATATGNAAACACGAGCCAAGCCTGAGCTCGCTCAAGCTCGGCTCGTTTACAGCCCTACCAACAATTATTATGTATTTACATATCTTGCATCTAAACTTTCATATTTACATTTATAACATTTCGGTTACGTTAAACAACATATGAAAATATGAATTTCACTTTTTAAAAAAATTGTAACCATGGTATTTTAAATGCAATTTTAAAGATTTAGGTGCTTTGAATATGCACAAGAAAATTTAGGTGTTAATACGTGTAAATACATAAGGAATAGTGTAGCATGTATGTAAATGCATTGAAATCATTCATGTTCTAATTTAGGTGTTAGATATGTAATATATAAGAATTTTATGATATGTATGAAAATCTTATATTTATATATATATAATGTGGAGAGAAAATGGGTATTATTGTAATTTTTAAATAACGAATGGAGGGTGATTCGGATCCCACCGCCCCTAGAAAACAACAGGAGAAAGTGAGCTGGTTGGGAATAAAGGTTATGAAAGAGCTCTTTTTGTCGGCATTGCTTTCCCACGTCAATTATGCACTCAAATGCTCTTTTACGTTTAACACCTTTACAGTTTTACTTAAATACACAATAACAATTTAGTTAATTTCAAGGGGGCTGAATAGAAAACTCTCTCCTCGTATTAGACCACGTGTCGANTACGTCAATTAGGCACTCAAATGCTCTTTTACGTTTAACACCTTTCAGTTTTACTTAAACGCACAATAACAATTTAGTTAATTTCAAGGGGGCTGAATAGAAAACTCTCTCCTCGTATTACACCACGTGTCGAGCTGCAGAATATTAAGTGTTTTGTTTTTCAATAAAATTATAATAAGTAAAATCAAAACATGGAACTAGGGGGGTAAACGAGCCGCTCGTGTTCGGNACATTTGTTCTATCTTTTGTTATTTAAAATTTTTAGACCCTTGTTAGCATACAACAACAATAACAAGTCTTTATCCCACTAATTGGGGTCGGTTACATGAACCATTTTTCTCGATTATTATCTATTGAGTGTCTTATTTTTCATCAAATTCTAAAAAATTAAGATCATTTTTTATAATATATGCCTAAGATTTTTAATTCCATGTCTGTCTTTCTTAACATGGGTTTAATCTAAAACATTTATTCTTCTAAAAAGAACATCAGATAGTTGACGTTTAATGTGACCAAAGCATTTAAGATGACTCTAATTTTGTCCACCCGTGAAGCTACACTAGCCATATCATGGATATATTTAACTCAAATTTTGACTCTTCAGTGTCAAGCCACTCATCCACCAAGGCATTTTATCCAACAACACTTAACTTTATTTTATTATATATGTATACAAATCTAATACTTAAAACTTCAAATTGCACACACACACACACACAAAGATATAATATCTATATAGATATAGTGTGTGTGTGTCGTGCCCTGTTGGTGGAGCAACCTCTCTGAAGATCATAAGCTACCTCAGATCACTGGTTCGAATTCCCCTGTGTGTAGGGTGTGATACTCGAATATTTAATACACTTAGGGGTGACCGAGGCTCGTCTAATAGTCTTCAGCAATTTTTTTTTTATACATATCTATATATATGAGAAAGTGTATTTTTATGTGATATGAAATATTTGGATGGTATGCAAAAAACAAAGTTTATGGATTAGAATGTAAATATATAGAAATTAAGTAGTATATATATATATGTGTAAATACGTATGTATATGTGTAAATACGTATGTATATGTGTATATACGTGTATATATATATACGTGTATATATATATCTATATATGTGTATATATGTGTATATGTGTATATGTATGTATGTATGTATGTATGTATGTATGTATATATATATATATATATATATATATATATATATATANAGGCCGAGTTTTATCAATCCCCCTCTTTCACGTAGTCAATTTATTTATTTATTTTCGTCTCTCTCACACTTCCGTTCTTTCTTTATTCTCTTTCTCACACAAAGCGAGCATTTACTAAAGTTAAAACCTTGATTACAGGTTCTTCGTTGTAGCCAACGCCATTGCCGGTGCCTATAGTCTGCTTGCTCTCTTTGTGCCTCCTGGAGGTCTCATTTCAAGATGGGTTGTTGTGTTGGATGTTGTAAGACCAACTTCTTGGCTTCTATTGGCTTTTTATTATGAGCTAAATTTGTATTTATTGGCTTTTGAGTTGGATGTATGATTTCATTTAGATTACTGCAATGCTACTGACGGCTGCAATGGCGGCAGCTGCAGCAATTTCGCACGTGGGGAAGAAGGGAAACGAGCATGCTGGATGGCTTCCTATCTGTGATGAGGTCCCAAAGTACTGCAACCAGGTCATGGGAGCCCTCATAAGTGGCGCCATTGGACTTCTTCTCTACACTATAATTGTTATTCATACCATAACTACTGCGCTCAATCCTCTTTTTCCCTGAACAAATGGAGCTCAAATAGACTTCACCCTTACAAGCTTGTTTTGTTTTTCAAATATTATTACATTCATGTCACAAGGTTGTATTCTAACTGCTTATTTAATTATGGATACAACTTATTTTTCAAAGATGCTTTTTCTTGCATGTTTCGCAATTTGGCATGTTGCAGAAGGTTTTTTTACCTTATGGCGATGTTAATCACCTGTAATGTAAGGCTGTATTTTTTTTTTATAAATTTTGAAAGTGATGAGCATGCAGCTCGAAGTCGTTATCTTGGGAGAACAATCTTTTTTCTTTTTTTTTCTCTTCATATCAGTGGCCTATGGATTCATTCTATGTGGGCCTGTTATCTTTCTATAGATATATATATATTTTTTATTTTCAAAGAAAATCGATATTTGGCAGAGGCCCAAATATGAATTTCTGATGCGTTTTTTGGCCTCATGATAAGAGCCCGCGTCATGTGTCTAAAATTTCAGAGCACTCGTGTCACGATGAGATCGAACTCTTAACCTGATGGGATTTACAGTGACCCCGCCACCAACAGGTAAGACTTACTTGCAGCACTCTCTCTCTCTCTAAAACAAAGATATATATATTTCTTTGCTTTAGTAGTATGAAATTATCTTCTTTGGCTGCCAAGTGTTGACGGTTTATTCACGACTTCTTATGGCGTTAAATATTTGGTTTGGTAAGCTAATTAACCTACTTAATTGCGGATGCCTGTTTATTAATTAAAAATAAAGCACACCTATTGGATGAAAGTGTCTTGTAACTGATCAAAATGGTTTAATATAAAGACATGTTTGCTTTTTTTAATGCCATCTTAATTAGACCATAAATATTTGTCTAATGCATAGCTAATGGAAATTATTTCGAATATGATCAAATGTTGATATATATATTTTTCTAATCTCTCTACCATCTTGCATTCCAAAATTATTTTATTCATCGAGGTCTCTTAGCGTTCAAACTCGAGCAAAATTGATTTAAATTTAGCTAAAAATATACCTTAAATTAATATATAGTAACATATTATTCTGTTATGAGCATTATGTATTGGGGTTATTCGGTTTGCTGTAATGGAATGCATTGCAAATTTAATGTATTGTATTTTTGTTTAATGTTTAATGTAAAATAAATGCAATATTTTCTATATTTTTGTTTGATTTAAAGAAAAACAAATTCAATGTAAATATAGTGTGCCACAAAAGGGTTATTTTGTTTGCTGTAATGGAATGCAAAGCAACTTTAATGTATTGTATTTCTGTTTATTGTTTAATGTAAAATAAATGCAATATTCTATATATTTTTGTTTGATTTGAAGAAAAATAAATTCAATGTAAATATAGTGTCAGTGGTGATGATTTACCACCAGTCGACAGATGGCAAAGTTGTCTGGTGGCTATGGTTGGTGCGGATAGTTCAAGGATGGTCACAATTGGTGTAATTCTCATTGATTATTTTTTTTAAAATGTATCCGTCAAATCTTGTTTATATATATATATNTGTGTGTGTGTGTGTGTGTGTGTGTGTGTAGTTCGAAAGAGTGCTCACCGTCGATCATCCTGAAGATTGATTACCTACTTGTGAGATTTTCTCTTGGCGTCTTCTGTCGATTATTCCGATAAGGTGTTTCCTTCACCAATACTCAATTAAAAATGATCGTTGAAGACTACGCTTAATTGTCCTATTCTTCTTCCCGAGCCTTCTATCTTTGTAGATTTATAGATATATATGATAAAAGCACCTCAGCATTGAGAAAAAAAAAAAGATTTGGGTAGAGATGGATTGTTGACGAGTGGCAAAAGAAGAGGTAAACGTGGACTCTTATTTGGAAGCAAGCCCAGCTTGAAACAGTGTTTTGACGTTCCATAGAATATTTAAGAGATTAAATTATGTTTTTAAATAAATTATCTTTGACTAAAACCGAATGCATTTGTAATTATTTCAAATAATATCTGTGATATTAAATTTTATAATATTTAAGTTTTAAATTTTTTTTTATTTCATCATAAAATATTTACAATATATGGATAATTAGTTTTAAATAATTTAATAAATGTCAAAAATGCTTATAGGAATACTCATAATAATAACATTTTAAATACGTGATTAATACCATATATATATATCTATATCTATGTGTGTGCGCGCCGCTAGCCATGACCAGTTGATAGAGCAGTCTTTTTGAAGGTCGCAAGTCCCGTCAGGTCATGGGTTCAAAACCTCTTTTGATCAATTTGCCAGTAGTGAGAGTTATCCTCGAATAGTTAGGCACATGAGGGTGGCTGAGAGCTCTTATAATTGCCCCGACCATTTTTTCTGTCACGGGTTCAAATCCCCTTCTGACCAATTTATTGGTAGTGAGAGAGATCCTATAATAGTTAGACAAATGAGGGTGATTGAGAGCTTTTATAATAGTCTCTGACTATTCTTGTTTATATATATATATATATATATATATATATATATATATATATATATATATATATATAAGATAGTAGANGATAGTAGAGTGTATTTTTGTTTTAGCACTACACTAAGTTTCAGCGCATACACCAATATGAAAAATTTAGTAGAATGAGACATGGAGATTTTTTACGTGGAATAATTCTAGAAAATTTAAAAAAATTACATGGCCTAATAAAAAAAAAAACATAATGTGATTGTAGGTACATGAGTAATTAGCGGTTTTACTCTTTCTGGATTGGACAAAATGGAATTACAATATTGATAATTATGCATGTACGGTAGTAGTTTAGCTATAAAAATCATAATTGTACTATAACGAATGTGGTTCTTGGTTGTAATAGCAATAGTTAGCCACAAGAATAGTAGTTGATTGTTGCAAAGTTAGTAGTTGGTCATATGGATTGCATACGATGACTACAATAACGACAGTTGGCCACAATATCCGCAGGAAATGACTGCAATAGCGTAAGTTGATCACAAATGTTTAGTTGAAAGCTGTAACAGTGACTTGTCTTATAGGCGTAGTTGGCAACTGTAAGAGCGTCAATTGGTCATAAAGGTGTTTGCAGAAAGTTGTATAGTAGTACCTATCCACATAAGTCGCATTTGGTAGCTTTAAGAGCTTTCGTTAGCGGTAGAGGCTGTAGGGGGAAGTTATAGTATTACTATGAAATCCATGCATGAGAAGGTTTTTTTATTTTATGTTATATGAAAGATTTGGGTAGAAATGCAAAAAGACAAAGTTTACGTATTAAATATGTAAATACATAGGAATATATATATATATATATATATATATATATATATATATATATATATATATATATATATATATNCCTGCTTGAAATAATGTTTTGACGGTTGTATAGAATATTTAAATTATGTTTTAAATAAATTATCTTTGACTAAAACCGAATACATTTGTAATTATTTCAAACAATATGATATTAAATTTTAAAATATCAAAGTTTTCTATTTTCTTATTTCATCAAACAATATTTAAAAAATATGGATAAAATAATTTACTAAATGTAAAAAATGCTTATATGAATACTCATAATAATAACTATTTTAAATATATGATTAATACCATTTATGGTGACTTTAAAGACATATATATATATATATATATATCTATATATATATATATATAAGAGTCACGATGGTAGAATGATGTTAAATGCTTTAGCGTTACACGAATATCCAACACATAAACAGATAAGAAAAAAATAGCTGAAGGAGATACCGAGATTTGACTATAACAAATGTGGTTCTTGGTTTTCATAGCAATAGTTAGCCACAAAGATCGTAGTTGGTTGCTACAAAGTTAGTAGTTGGTCATGAAGATTATATGTGATGATTACAATAATGGAAGTTGGCCATGAAGGCCGTAAGTAATGATTGTAATAGGATCAGTCAACACAAAAGGTTGTTGTTGAAAGTTGTATACGTGGTTGGTAACTATAAGAGCGTCACTTGGTCGTAGAGATCGTAGCGGCAAGCTGTATAGTAGTACTTTTCCACATAAGCTACATTTTGTAGTCTTGAGAGCGCCTGTTTGCTATAGAGGCCGTAGTGAGAAGTTCTAATATTAATATGATACCCATGCATGAGAAGTTGTAATATTAATATGAAGCGTCTGTAAGCTTAGGCTTTGAATGGATAATTCTATTTGGGCTTCTCTGCTCCGAGCTAAGTATTGTTCTACTTCTTTGGGAGAAGATATTGTTTAACAAATTTCTTTGGGAGGGTTTTGGTAAGAAGAATGTTCATTGGAATAGTTGGGAGAAGCTCTGTAAACCGATTGATAAGGGTGGACTTGGTTTTCGTGAGCTTATTGATTCTGTTAAAATTAACTATATGAAGCTTTATCTTAGATTTCAAATGGATAGTTCTATTTGGGCTTCTCTGCTCCAAGATAAGTATTGTTCTACTTCTCAAAGGAGGAATATCAAAAAAAAATATTATTGAGAAATTTGCATACTAGCATACCACTCAATTCTTATTTATATATTTACATATATAATAACTAAATCTTTATATTTATTTTAATTATAATTTGACATCATAAATTTATGCATGAAAAATATGTATTTTACTCTTAAATATTGATAAAGTAAAATTTTGATGTGGCGTTAAAGATTTGGGTCTTATTTATATAAATATGAAAGTAAAATATATTTTAAACAAAACAAGCAAAGACCACTTCTTCACACACATTAAGACATCTTAAACAAAGCAAATGAGAACTTAATTCCTTGCTACTTGATCCCGACAACTTCAACTAGATTTCTAAAGCCAATTATCATGTACCTCAACGAATACGAGAGAAAGAAGTAATACCTAAAAAGAGAGGAGGGAGGGGAGTCAAAACTTTAACACAACTCTTCGTTATTGAAGTGAATATTACGTGCAGAATCAGGATGTAAAATTACATCCAAACAATACACAAAATACAATATAATATAAATTTTTGTGATGTTCCAATATACAACTTTACATCCAAAGTCAACCCTGACTCAAACCCAATACAATAATCTTCTCAACCTTCCTCTCATCACTCGAAAAATTTCGAACATCCATCCTAAAAAAAAAGAATGATAATAATAAAAGCCATAATAATTTTTCCATGGATCAACTTACATGACATCTTAAATCCTACAAGGCCTAACTCTATCCCCCTTACTCTCCACAACATCAAACTTATAAAACACACTTATCATAATCACAGCGCAAGCAAACACCAAAAGGGGACCAAACACCCACAGCAAAAGCGGAAGCCCTAAATAAAACAATCTATTCCCCATAATACTGAGCACGTAGGACTTCTCCAATAAGCCCACCACATAATCAGGCTCCACCAAATCCATGCAGCGTTCTCCATCGCTTTCTCCATCAGCGTTTATGAGGAAGCCCACTTGGTTCATGAAACGAACGGAGAGGGAGTAGGAGAAGAAGGCTAGGAGGAAGAAGAGGAGAATAATGGTGAACTTAATGGCTAAAACCCACTCTCCATGAGCTCCCAGAACCTTGTTTTCCATTGGTTTTTTCAGAATGTAATTGCTGCTCAGCACAGCTGCCAAGCCTGTGCAGATCAGGACTGACGCTGAAGCCATTAGGGTTTCTCCCATGATTGCATTGCGTAGTGTCTGAACCGCCATTATGCTCTTTTTCTCATTATCCTGCATCAATAAATATATTTATTTTTTAGAAAATTTACATAAATATCACACAATTGTGTCTTTTATTTAGGCTAGAAAATATGTAATATTAAAGATTTGAATATTATGCATGCATGTAAAT
>JXCR01059138.1:70964-121522 GCA_002079205.1 Phalaenopsis hybrid cultivar
ATCATCCCTCATGTGCCTAAGAATTCGAGTACCACACCTTACACTCAGGAGGAATCGAACCCCAGACAACTGGGGACTTACAAATGACAAACAGATGACCGACCAACTGATCTAAGTATACAGAGAATATATATATATATATGTATGTATGTATGTATGTATGTATGTATGTATGTATGTATGTATACATACATATAGAGATACGTACATACATACATTCCCGGTCTGTTAGTTGGCATCCACGGTATAAGACCCCTCAAGTCGGGTGTTCGAATCCCCTCTGACACAATTGATCTTAAGGGGATGATACTAAAGTTATTAGAAACATTAAAGATGACTGAAGTTTCATATAGCCTCTGGTCATCCCTTTTGATATATATATAGCCCAAAAATCCACAATAAAAGGGGCAAACCTATATAAAATATTCTATTCCCAACAACACCGAGCACCCAAGCTCTTTCTAACATTATAATAACATAAAAATTATATTTCTCTCCACCAAAAAAAATAATGAGAAAATTGACCTGATTCAACAAGGAAATAGAGAGGAAATGGGTAAAGAACGTTAGGAGAAAGAATAGGAGTATTGTTGTGCATTCAATTGACATAATTAGGTCTCCATGAGCTAACTGTTGGTGCTGCCGAGCTTGAGCATGGTTGCTAGACCAGTGGAGAGAAGTATCGGCGTCAAAGCCATAAGTGTCGTGCCCTTGATCTCGTTGCAAAGTGTTTGGATTGCGAACATGTTCTTATTTTTGCTGCTTGAATCAATGAGGTCGTGGTAATGAAATGTAGTTTTTTCATAGTTGTGTTCTCTAGAGACTTATTGTATTTTGTTTGGCTATAACTTGTCACTTTTACATAACTTTGTTTTACTTGTAATTGTTTGACTTCGCTTGTTTTGTAATTTTGTTTTAGTGGTAGCTTTCTTGAGGTAATAGTATTTCCTAGAAATGCTTTTGCGACATATGCTTTTGCGACATATGCCATTTACATATACCATGCACCCAATTCCTATGTAATCACTCGAAAATATAAGATTGACAATCCGAACTCTATCTATTTGAGCCGATTTCAACCCAGCCCCAACTCAATTAAAAATCAGCTCATTAACCAGAGCTGAACCCGAAACCGTCCTGTTAACAACTTAAAGTCTGTTTAGGACAGCTGCAGCTTATTGAATAAACTGTTGATAAGCTGTATAAAAATAATCAGCTGATAAGCTAGGTACAGTGGTTACTACAAATTTTTTTTTTTTTTTTTAAAAACGAGACCGCAACCAGAAAGCTCCCACCTCACCTAGATAGGTCAGGTGGGTTTTCAAAACGTCACCGCACCAAATAAGCTTCCCCGAACGGGCCCTTAATTTTCTTACCCTCCTTGCATAGGGGAGATCAAACAATGATAAAATCATCCATCATTTTCTTTATTTAATATTTAAATTAAATAAAATTATAAAATATGAATAGCCGGAGAAGTTATGCTGAAACTACTCAGAGAAGTAATCAAATTTAAAATAATTTACAATAACATGACATTACATTTTTTTATATAAAATTATAATAATGCCTAATTAATTTAAATTTGGCACACATTGATTTAAGGTTTAGATTGTAAGACAGTCTAAAAGTATTCTCTTATTGCCCAAAAGTTAATCAGAATTATGAAACGAACAACTATTTTACAGGACTCGATCAATATTTACCATCTTTAATGTTTGTCTTCTTTCCTGAGCTCAATACAGTTATATGAAAATGTAAAACAAAGGTATCAAAACAATATTTTGAAAAGTGAAATACAGCTTTACATGCACAAGTTTATGTGTGATACCAAGTTGTTATAAATGTAAATATAAAAATGTAAAACGAGATCTGACCGCTGATTATAATATGGAAGAAATCTGATGGTTAAAATCACCATACCCGACATCAACAAGACAAAGGCCTTCGGGAGGAGCGGGAGGAGCGGTGGCGCGCCTGCATGTTGCGTTCATCAGATTGAGCAGAGCATCTGCATCCGCACCTGCTGCCGCCTCTCTTATGGCTGTGGATACGAGCACACGAACCATCTGAAACAATAAGTATAAGGAGTTAACTTTTAAATTGGTATAATTTAGTCCTCCGGTTATTACAATTTCATCCCAATTGGTCCATCCTCTAGAAATCATGACAACAATGGTCAAAATTTAGTCACTCTACACAAAAGTGATGTTCTTAAGGAAACAATTTGGATCCATTTTCAATAGCCAAAGAACTTAGGCATTGTTTGGTCAGGCTTCTTTTAAAAAAAGACAAAAGCCACTTTTTAAAGTTTGATTAAAGTTGCAGCTTGAATAGGCCAAAAAAAGGAATAACTTTTAAAGTGTTTCTAAAAAAGGCATAATAATCAAACAACTCATTAAATAAATAAATAACCTTTTTTTTTTTTTCTGAAACATAAAACAGTAGGAAAGATTCTTCAGAGGAGCCTTAAAGTAATGCAATATAGAACTCTGAGACTAAAATTGGGCACATTAAAATTACCGATAACGCAGTCAAATATACAAAAGCAGAAGTTTTGAATTACCTTACGCAAGAAGCGATTTGCGACGAGTTCCACGCACATCACTTTCACTTCTTCCGTGGAATCCTACAGATAATAGTATATTCACAGAATGTTATCGTCCATCGAGAAAAAAGTAATCTGTCAGATAAAGCTGAGATCTTGAAAGTTTTCATCAATTTTTTTTTACTCTAAAGCTAAAAAGTTCATATCACATCTACCATAACTTATGTATCTCTAAAATAACACACCATAGTAAATTTCATAAATACCTAAAGAAAAGGCATCCACAATTAATTCAGCCTATAAAAAAGGAAAGAATATTTAATAATTACTTACATAATGCCAAATAAATAAATAAATACAAGACATGGTTAGTCGAAGTAACCTTATTGATGCAGGGCAGCTTGCTTTCAACAGCACGAGCATGAAATATAAAGCACTCTGTTGGTGGGCCCCTGAAATAAACAGGAAAAAATCAAGTCACTCAAGTATTACACGAGTGGAATCACATGTCTTTCATTTTTTCATTTTCCACTTCAATTTCTGAGCGAAGGGTGAGGAAGTTTGCCAAAGATTAAATAAAACTAATTTTAACTTCAATTAAATCTAAAGTCAAAAGGCTATAAAGAAATGTATAGCACTTCTAGCATGAAAGGCCTTGAAGATCAAGCACAGGAGGATAGCCTCCTTAGTTGGTGATAAGAAAGGGACTCTACGCCAACTTTGAAAAAAATACTAATTAAAAGATTTGAAAAAACAATTTTATGTATAAAATTTCATCAAAAAGTGTATAATTTTTCTCTAATGTCCGTCATGAAAGTGAAAAGGTAAGAAATGAATGGTTGAGAGAAAAATCTGTGAACTAATAAAAAAAATGGATGGCTATGATGAAGAAAACAATGCCTGAATTCCAACGCAAAAAAAGGAAGACTTCGGTAAAAAGCATTTTGTTTCCAAATTAAAATAGGGGCATTTACATGCATACCACTCAATTCTTATGTATATACATATCTAACACCAAAACTTTACTTTTTGCCATTATACCGCCCAAATCTTTCCGATTGCATAAAAAAATACCACTATTTTGACTTGTAAAAATAGGGCATTTACAATTGATGGAGAAGTACAAAGGGAATAAGAAAGATCTACATACAATTTTTATTGATTTAGAAAAAGCTTACCAAGAGAAGTCCTTTGGAGAGTTCTAGAGAAGAAAGGTGTTGATATGACTCATATTCAAGTCATCAAAGATATGTATAATAAAGTTGTTACTTGTGTTCGAACAAAAGGAAGATTGACCAAATATTTTCCTATTTTAGTTGGATTATCCCAGGGATCGGCTTTAAGCAAATATTTTTTTGCTTTAGTAATGGAAGCTCTTAATGAACATTTACAGGAGGGTGTACCGTGGTGTATGTTTTTCGCTGATGATATCCTTCTTGTGAATAATACTAGAGAAAGAGTTCAAAAAAAAACTTACATCATGGAGGTCTACATTGGAGTATATCTAAAACCGAATACATGGAATGTAGTTATAGTAGTAGTAGCTCTAGTAGTAGATTTGTAAATATGAGTGATCAAATTATTAAAAGGTGTGAATGTTTTAGATATCTCGGATTTATTGTTCAAAGTGATGGCGATATAGATGGGGATGTTATCAATAGAATTCAAATTGGTTGGTTGAAGTGAAGGAATGGATCTGGTATATTTTGTGATAGAAAACTGTCGCTTAGATTTAAAAGGAAAATTTTATAAGATGGTGGTGAGACCTGCAATGCTCAATGGCGCAAAATGTTGACCTTTAAAAGAGAAGCATAAAACAAAATTAAGTGTTTCTGAGATGAGAATGCTTAGATGGACGAGTGGCTAGACAAAATAAGAAATGAATATATCAGCGATAGGTTTGGTGTAGCTCCAATGAAGGACAAGTTTAGAGAGAGTCGTCTAAGATGGTTTGTTCACATTAAACGTCGACAATCTAATCATCTGATCAGGAGAGTAGATGTTTTACAATCAACTTATGTTAAGAAAAACAAAAGTAGATCTAAAAAGACTAGAGCATATTGTATAAAAAATGATCGTAATATATTAGAAATAAATGAAAATATGACACTCAATAGGATGCAATGGAGAAAAAGGATTCATGTAGTTGATCCGACTTAATGGGATAAAGGCTCGTTGCTTTTCTTGTATTTTAACTTTTAAAAAGTGAAATACACATTTTCATGCATATGAAATGTGACATATATGTAAAAATTGAAGTTTAGGCGTCAGATATGTAAATACATAAGAATAGAGTGGTATGTATGTAACTCTTCCATTAAAATATTATGTTGGAAGCCATGGTGACTAGAAAATTACGAGCTTCTAGAGGCTTTCGTATCCCGTGCAAAGACTCTATAAGACAAACACCTCCCTTCTAACCGGCGTAAAAGCTGGTTAACTTTATCCACACTAAAGCTTGATGGCTTCATTTGTATGTTGACATTATCAATATATTTATTTGCACAGTCTCCGTCCATAATATGTTCCTCTTGTTGCTGCAAAAACCTATCATCCTCATCCTTGCTACTTTGGTGGTCCATCTGATCATCATTGACTTGAATATGCAGGCTTTCCTCCAGTGGGAAGATATAGAAGTATCGCCTCCACTTCGCAGCAAAATTTGGATGGAAAACACGGGGAACCTGTAATTTTCAACTTTATATAAGAATTTATACATCCCGGATGATCTCTGGACACTAACACAGAATCACAACAGCTGTGGGTTTAACTGGTCTAGACATATGGAGAAGAGAATACTAATGTAAAGGGGCTTTTAAATACATAGCACACAATTCTAATGCATTTACATACGTCACACATAAGATTTCATATATAGGCACACTGCACTTAAATCTTTAATATCACATTGAAAATTGCACTATTATCACTTTTTAAAAATGAAATAAACCTTTTCAGGCATAGGTTTAAAGCACCAAGGTGTTATTAATGTAAATATGAAAGTTTAAGTGTCAGATATGTAAATACAAAAGAAAGGTGGGCTGGGAATGTAAATTTTCCTGATGTGAAATGAGACAGCTCGATATACACTAAGATTTTATAGGAAATGAATTAAAAGCGGAAAACAATACAAATGGATTAAACATCCGTAAAGCTTCAAAAGTGTTAACTATCTTACACAAAACCATTGAAATTGTTGTCCGAAACACATTCAAAATCCTGGACATAATTTATATAAAAATATCTAAACGCATTCAAAATGCCCCTGATTAGGCTGTAGCAAATAACCTGCAGCCTATTTATACGGCAATAAAAAAAATTATTGAAATAAGAGTTTTACACAAATCATGAAAAACTAATGTCAGCAAGAACCCAGCACTTCGTTTGAGACACGAAAGGCACCAAGCACAATCTTTTAAGATGCTTTAAAAACTTGAGTGTCAATCATAACAGCCACTTGACCAGCCAGAAAACAAGGAGCAATGCACCCAAAAAATGAGGAAAATTTACATACATAACACTCAATTCCTATATATTTACATGTCTAACACCTGAACTTCAATTTTTACGTACATGCCACCTTACCTATGCATGAAAAGGTGTATTTCACTTTTTCAAAGTTAAAATGTTGTGTTTTTTTATGTGATATGGATAATTTGGGTAGTAAAAATGCAAAAAATAAAGTTTAGATACTAGATATGTAGATACATAGAAATTGGGTGGTATTTATGTAAATGCCCCAAAAATTTAACGAAAATAAGTCCTACTAGCAGTTGGAGATCTACAATTCGTCTTGGTAATAAAACAAAATAAAATGCAGCATAGTAGAAAAAGTTTGCTAAAAAGAAATGCTTACCTCAGAAATAAACAAAACTCTAAGTTTTCCTGGGGCTGCTGCATTTATAGCATCCTTCAAATCACCACATTTAACATCTTTTCTCCAAGTATCTGGTTAACAACAAATAGAAGCAATTTCACATTTCAATAAATGCAAGACAAGTGAAATGCAAAAACAATATCTTAATTAAAAAGGCCGCAATTTCACAAAGAGATGTATTTTGTGCACATCAGCAATAGAAGATGTAACTATAAAATCCTGTAATTTATACATGTATAATCCTCCTCCCAAGGCTGTAGTACGAATGTTTCACATCATAGAAAATTATTCTTCACATTTTCAACACCACAAAAATTGTAGCTGTGTAATATTAATTAGCCCAAAATAGTACAAAAGTGTGTAAACATGCAGGTGTGCGCATTAATATAGTATTTCAATCACATATATTTGACACAAATCACATTTCTGAGGTTTAAGAAATTAAAAAAGCATAGAAAATAACAAGAATTACCTATGTAGTATATTACTTTCATCACCGCTTTTTACACAGCGAAGTACAGATATGCTAGATTTTTTTTCAAAGCAAATTAGATAAAAATCATTACCTGATTACGCTCAGCCTGCAAATGCTATTATTCATTTTTTTTACTTGCATGTCAATAGTAAACGCTGGTATCATTATCCCTCTATAGCTAAGAATATGAACAAAAACTCAACTATAAATGAACCAAGACGGTACTCTCTTTTCAAAGGAAATTTATTTTTTTAGGCATATTATAAGACTCCTGCCTAAGATTGTCATATTAAAGCGTAAAAGATCACTTCTTCTAAAAGTGGCTAACAAAAAATTAAAATAAAATTAATAATGAACTTTCTTGTAATGTATCTCAGGTGGTTTTTGAAAAAGAAAATTTGAGCATGCATGCCCAAAAGCAGGTAAAACTAAAAAAATATGTTCATTGTCTGTTTTCTTGAGGAAAAACGCCCCAAAATTTCATTTTGGACATTAATATCCTCAATAATATTATATCATCGCAATAGAATGACGACATCCTGCCCGTTTAATATGTTGGCGTTCGTTATTTGAGATTTTATCACTCATGGAGATAAGGCAACTGCTATAATGGAGTTCCATCATCAAGCATGAATTTTTTTTTTTAAAATATTTCTATCGTGTTTCATAGATTAGGTTATTTCTATGGAGCTCTAACACAGATTTGGATAAAATATAAAAAATTGCATTCCAAACTTTATTAGAGTAACTGTTCGAATAATGTCCAAACCAAAATCAAACATTATTTAAACACATGTCCAAAACTCATTCGAACTATTTATTTTTATCATGTCTGAATATGACCAAACTCCAAACCATAATCAAATGTTTTTCAAATATGTTTGAACACATGCTCAAATTTATTAAACAATCGCTAAAAAAAGGGCAAAAAATTGATAGTACAAATTATACTTCCCTTGAAAACCTCAAAGATATTCTATGCAAAGTGCCAGAGAATGATAAGAGCCAATTAAATTTGAAATCAAAGGTGACGCACCATTTTGGTGGAGCACATTAACAAGTTCAATTCTTCTGATTGAGCTACTACTAGATTACAATCTTACATTCTTATTTTGGATGAGATATCTATATCCATTCAACACCGATCTCTCACACGTTCTATTTCTCCTAAGAAAACTTTAGCAGCAAATTTTATATAAATAAAAATGAAGCATGATCATTCAATTCACCATCAGTGATGATGTGAACAAACCACATGCAGAAGTGATGCTTTCGACATACACATGCAAGAGCACGTGAAGTTGTGGACATACAAGTTGTGAAAGATGTGACTCCATAGATATTGCAATACTAAAGCGTTCAATCAAGTGTACAAACCGAATTTGTGACCTACCTAGAACTAGTAGACGAGGAAGGTCTTCTGATTTTTCATGTAACTTGGGGCTATGAGCAACAATATAAGATATGAAAAACATATAGATAACTCTTAACCTGCAGTAAGTGCCTGAAAAAAACTCCAATATAGTGTTTATTGTTATAATGGTTTTATATTCAAATTTACACACACTTGTTTTGATTTTAGCAAACTTTGAAATACAAAAAAGAGTTAAAAGTAAATTTTACATCAATATGGAATAAAAAAATTAGAGAAATGCTCATGAAACTTGGCAGCCATGAAGTTGGGAAACTTGAACATTTTTGAGATTATAAATCATAATTCAAAACAAACCTCCACCGACAAGCTCAGTCATTGTTCATTGCTCACAAGACCAAAGAGAAACTTATGAGATCTACTCATAATTTAAATCCAAAAAATATCATAATAGATGTGAAGAGAGACCATAGCATTGATTAGTTAAATGAGACAGTATGGCAGAGTTATGAGTAAGATATCACTTGTTATAATAGAGCTCTCTGAAATATCATTTTAGAATATATCATCTTACAAATTTATGCTGCATAGGAAAATTCAGTGACAATAATTGATTTGTAATGTGACAATGAAGGACATTTCAAGTTTTAGAATATATCATCTTACAAATGCGGCATCTCTAAATAATTGATTTGTAATGTGATTTGTTTGTGTTCAAGATTTTAAGGCAACATCTCACTCAGTATTAGTTGTGGATGAGTCATCTCTAAATACACAACGTTAATGTACTTTGATAGTGGCAATAGAGCAAGATACCAATGCTTGCATTTTACCCATGGCACTTGTAGTAGTTGACTAATAAAATAATGAGTCGAAATTATTTTCATGACCAGACTAAGAGACTTAGTACGCACAATGGATAATACAAATATTTTATCAGCCATTTTCCAGAGACACATCATGGAGAATGCACTTATCAAGCGAAAATAATTTTAAAGCAAATTTTAAAACTGAGAGTTGTCACTAGGCTTTCAAGGCTCACAAAATACTTTCTACCAGCACTTTGATTTAAATACGTGTTAAGAGACCAACATATGGGGATAGGGATGAGCACTGGGCTTATATATTTTTTTTAAAAAAACCAATATAACTTAATGAAAATATATAAACAATTATTATAGCATATGTGATACCGGACTTGACCCAAAACACAACAGAAACAATAAATATTATTACCAAAAGCAATTAGGCAGTTACAACCAACACACTTGAAAGAAAAAATACAATAACATACATAAAAAAACACAACTATAGTGGATCCAAAGGATGGTGGTAGTGGTTGGTGAGGGTTTGGAAAGTGGCACAGGGGTGGAAAAGGCGGTTATCAAGTAAAAAAACACAAAGGCGGTTGTTTCCCCGGTGTTGGACAATATGCAAACAGCAGGGGGGAGGACTGCCTGGCGTGATGGCGGCAAGGATGAAGGGCAGAAATGATGGCAGTGGCAAAGAGGAAGGGCTGCACAGCAGTGAAACAGCTAGAAAAGGTGATCTTGGGTTGCGGCAACAAGGGAGGAGGGCAGCATCAAAAGGGAAGGAGTTGTGGCAATCACTCCAACACCTTTTGTGCTTTATCACACCAATTATCAGCTTCATTCCGTCCTCCCACACCTGGTATCAATCTTACAATCTCTCCAACAGCTTTTGTGCTTTATCACACCTTTTAGGAACCCCAAGCCGATGTCATCAGGGAAAAGAGCACAGCAAACCCTAGGCGTATAAGAGCACAGCAAACCCTAGATCATTAGGGATTGATTAGTTAAATGAGACGGTATGGCAATGAGACAGTATGGCGGAGTTACGAGCAAGATACACTGATATAATAGAGCTCCTTGAAATATTATTTTAGAATATATCATCTTACAAATTTATGCTACATAGGAAAAATCAGGGACAATAATTGATTTGTAATGTGACAGTGAAAGACATTTCAGGTTTGTATACATTTCTTTAGATGTTTGTGTTCAAGATTTTAAGGCTACATCTCACTCAGTATTAGTTGTGGGTGAGTCATCTCTAAATACACAACGTTAATGTACTTTGCTTGTGGCAATAGAGTAAGATACCAATGCTTGCATTTTACCCATGGCATTTGTAGTGGTTGACTAAGAAAATAATGAGTCGAAATTATTTTCATGACCAGACTAAGAGACTCAGTACGTACAATGGATACCATTAATATTTTATCAGCCATTTTCAAGAGACACAACATGGAGCATACACTTATCATGCGAAAATAAACTTTAAATCAAAATTTAAAACTGAGAGTAGTCACTAGGCTTTCAAGGCTCACAAAAAACTTTCTACCAGCACTTGATAAAAAAAGTGTTAAGAGACCAACATATGTAGATACGGAAGTTAGTTTGAGCACTGGGCTTATATTTTGTTTTAAAAAAAAATCATTATAACTTGATGAAAATATATATACAATTATTATAGCATATGTGATACTGGACCTAACCCAAAACATAACAAGAACAACAAATATTATTACCAAAAGTAATTAAGCAAAAACAACCAACAAACTTGACAGGAAAAATACAATAATAAGCATAAAAAAAACACAACTAAAGTATCCGAAAGATGGTAGTAGTGGTAGGCGAGGGTTTGGAAAGTTGTTTCCTTGATGTTGGAAAATGAGCAAACAGCAAGGGGTGATGTGGGAGGGCTGCCCGGTGATGGCGGCAAGGATGAAGGGCAGAAATGGTGGCGGAGGCAAAGAGGGGCTGGGCAGCAGCGAAATAGCTAGAAAGGGTGGTCTTGAGTTGCGGCAACAAGGGAGGAGGGTGGCGCGAGCAGGGAGGAGGGTGGCGCGAGCGAAGAGGAGTTGTGGCAACCTTTCCAGCATCTTTTGTGCTTTATCTCACCGATTATCAGCTTCTTTCCATCCTGCCACACCTGATATCAATCCTACAATCTCTCCAACACCTTTTGTGCTTTATCGCACCTTCTAGGAACCCTAGGACAATGTCAACAAGTATCATCAAACCATAGATTTTTAGGGATTTATCTTTATTATCCTAATCCAAAATAATACATACACACACAGACACACACACACACACACAGATATATATATATATATATATATATATATATATATATATATATATATATNCCTAGCTAGAACCCTAAAATTTCAAAGTTCAACATTTCTACCTTCACAAAAAATTTACCTCAACACGTATCACCAAAACCTAACCTTCTACCAACGTTGATTTGCAATCATACATTTGCTTGAAACCGGATCGAAAGGAAATGAAGTCATGCCACCAAGGAGAAAACCTCAGCTAGGTGCCCAGGACTTGTTATGGAAGATATGCAACGGAAAATCCTCCACCTCCAGCAGAGGCTTCATCGGAGAGGAGACAATCCAGTGAGGTCAACCATAGCCACAATGATAAATCATCAGATCAAGATGAGGAAGTGAATCCCTTCCACCAAACAAATTTCAGTGATGAACCATTACCTCAATGATTTGGCATAGCATATCAGAGTAGGCCCGCTGAGATTTTGGAGCAAAGATTGAGTGCCAGATTTTAACGATCACATGGATCAAGGCAAATTCATTGATTGGCTCCATACAGTGAAATGAGTCATTGAGTACAAGGATAATCCACTCGAAAAAATGATTAAGGTAGCCAACATAAAATTAAAGAGTGCATCTCTAAGGTGGGAGTACTTGAAACTTCATCAACAATCGAAAGGGAAAAAGCAAAATCACTGCTTGATCCAAAATGAAAAGAAAGATGCAATGTAAGTATCTACTTGTGCATTACAGACATAATGTATTCTTGAGGTTTCATCACTTACAGCAAAAAGATTTTTCAATAGAAGATTACACTGTTGAGTACGAGTATCTTATGTTGAAGTGTGAATTAGTGGAGCCCGAAGAGAGCACTATCACTCGATATCTTAGGGGATTGAGACTGTCTATTAGCAACGTGGTCCAATTGCAACAATATGAGACCTTACAAGATGACCAAACTTTAGCCCAATAGAAAGACACGCTATAGTATTAGGTCCACACAAACTTCCAAATCAGATTCGACACTCAAATCAAATTGTAAAAGCAGACCTACCCCATATGAAGAGAAGCCATCATAGAAGGAAAAGAGGGCTGGTCAGACGAACACCCCAAAGACATTTCCTAGTCAGAAGATATTTCAAATTTTATGGATACAGGCAACCGTCCAAACAAAAGGCTTATTACTTTTACAAAGCACGATATAGTGAAGGAGACATAAAGTGAAGACTCATAAGAATAAAATGGAGAAAAGTACCAGCTACCTGTAGATCGCCGAGAGATGTTTGTGGTCAGACAAGTTCAGTAATGACTTAGCCATAACATTTTTCGTACCCGTGGTATTATAAAGGAGAAACTATGTAGTCTCATTATAGATGAATATACTTGTGAAAATACGGCATATAAACAAATGGTGAATAAATTGAGTCTCTCTACACATAAGCATTCCCAACCATCTTCCCTTGGTTTAATAGGAAACGAGATTTGTGTCAACAAAAGATATTTAATGGAATTTTTTATTGGGGACAATCTGCAAGATCAAGTTTGGTGTAATGTTATCCCTATGGATGCATGTGATATTATATTGGGCTGACTATGACAGTAAGACAGAGATACGCTTCACGACGACACAAAAATACCTATACCTTTAATAGGGACAGAAAACATATTGTACTTTTGTCATTAAAAGTGTCAGAAGTGATGGGCGCTTAGACAGAGATTGGCATCATGATGCCTTGTGCTACCATTCTACAGGCTATGAGAGAGGCAACAATACGATTGGCCTAAGTGATGCGAGAAGGCAGTGATACAGAGGAGCCAAGACTTGAGATTGCAACCCTTGTTAGCAATTTCCATGCATCTTGACGGAAAACATATCACCTAGATAGTCACGTTTGCAAGAGATTTAACATGTATACATTTTATCCTAGGGTCAACACTTCCCAATGGACCAGCCTATCAGATGCAACCAACAAAGTATGAGGAGTTACAAAAAGCGGGTTGAGGATATGATGGCCCGAGGATTCATTCGCAAGAGCACTAGTCCAGTGTTGTGCAAGCTTTGATCATGGCAACAAAAGATGGACTGTAGCGCATGTGCATAGATAGCAGAGTTGTGAACAAAATGACAATCAAGTATATGTTCTATATTCCTAGATTGAATTATTTACTTGATCAGTTGCATGGAGCTAATGTCTTCTCCAAGATTTATATGAACAGTGGCTATCATCAGATCAGAATGAAACCAGGGAATAAGTGAAGGACATCCTTTGGTCATGCAATAGATAAACTAAGTGATACCAGAACTAGTTGGAAATAGTGAAAAAACAAAAACAAACTTTTATTCATATTGAAATCGGGTAACAACACGACTCAAATAGAAAGATAATACAATAATAGACTAATGTCTGGTGAGAACTGTAAGAAGAGATGCAAAGGTGGTGGTAGTGTTAGCGGGGTGATAAGAAGAGATGGGAAAGGCTGGGTGATTGTTTGGGTAGGTTGGGATGGTGTTTGGTTGGCTGTAGTTAAGTTGGACAGCAAGGTTATAGAGGGAGTAGAGGTGGTGGCGGAGTAGAGGGATATGAGGGTGTTTGGAGGCTAGGGGAGAGGTAGGAGAAGGGTCAGGGAGAAGAAGTTGAGGAGATGGGAAGGATACAACACAACGTTGGAGTAGAATACAGTCAGAACACTATCACCTCCTCGAACACAACCCTAGAACAGGCAAAAGAACTCCAAACAGAAGATCTAAATACAAACACACTAAAAACTGACTCCTCACACACCGAGGACAACAATTTATAGACTCTCACTTAACAAAGGAAACTTCTGCACAAAAGGAAGAAGTGGGGAGGCAAGAAGAATCTAGAAAAATAGCTACTACATCTTCCTATATGAAGAAGGTCACCAAAGGAAGGCTGTCACTCTGCTCGATCACAATTTCCCGCGATGCTTTCACCTTCGCGATCTCCAGCTAGTCCCTTTACTGGTTCGCAATGGTTCTGGCCCCCATGGGTTTGAAGAGGGGCCTTGCTTCGAATCGTTGTTTTAGTGCCTGCGTCGGTCTCCTTTAGTTGAGGGAGCTTCGACTTCATAAGGTGAAGCTTTCATTTCGTCGTCAATCACCCCTGGATCTCACCGACAA
The DNA here is from genome assembly GCA_002079205.1 of Phalaenopsis hybrid cultivar. NCBI lineage: Eukaryota > Viridiplantae > Streptophyta > Magnoliopsida > Asparagales > Orchidaceae > Phalaenopsis > Phalaenopsis hybrid cultivar. The sequence goes on from JXCR01059138.1 coordinate 85,464, forward strand.
CTGCACTGTCTTCCAAGGCAACTGAGGGTATGGCTGTGAATTTAGCTCGGACATCGTTAATCGCTTGAATATTGATTCAAATTTTGGCTCGGATCGAGATCAAATCGAAATAAGAGTCAAGTTGCGAGCCAAAAGTTTGCATCGAAATTTTTTCGAGCCGATTTGAGCCGACCCCAGCTCATCTTGAAATCGAACCGTTAACATCATATAACTGTAAATTTAACGACTTTAGCTCAAAGATCATTAATTGCCCAAAAATTTGATTCGAATTTTGGCTAGAATTGAGATCAGGTCGAAATAAACTAGTTGAGCTACGAGCGAAAATTTCAGTTTAATTTTTTTTCAAGCCGACCCAAGCTCGGCTCAAAATCGGATCGTTAACACCCTACTTGAGGGTCAAGCATCCACCTCAATCCCATCTTCAAGGACAGTGTGCCCCGCATTTACTACTCAATCTTCCCAAAGTAGCTCACAAGTGGTTCAGTCTGACGTGTCGGAGGGTGGACTCTACCCTCCTGCCTAGTGGTCAAGATGGTGGTATGGTTGTGAGGCCCTTAAATCTTCTCTATCGTATTGGTCTCGTGTTTGGGGTCTGTATCTCAGTCATCTGATGATAAGGGATCCTGTGACCTCAAGCTCCATCAAAGGATGTAGAGTGATGTGCTTCTTTTCCTTGGTGAAAGAATACGTGTTTCTAAATCCGTCGTGCTAAGTTCTTCAATTAACTGTCATGATCTTCCCAGCAGAAGGTAGCAGACATGCAAAGGGACCACGTCACACCACACATGGTTCTATAACCGGCCTCTGATCGAAAAGTCTATCAAGCATCTTCCATCAATGTTGACCCGATTCTCCTTTTTCAGCCACATTAGAGAATATGACTGAGAATGTCTCTGAGTCGTAAGCTCAAATCTCTCTACCATTTTTGTCGGTGCTACGTTCTTGTTGCTTCCGTTGTTGATGATTAGAATGCATACTTTTCTGTTCACTATGTAGTGGGTGTAGAACAAGTTGTGGCTGAGTTATTGCAGATCCCTCGTGCCCTCAACCTGTAGCATCCGTCGAAGTACGAGCGCTGACCTTTGTTTGGTGTAGTTGATGCATCTCACCCCATTCCTCAGCTTTCTCCTAGTTGCTCGTCTCTTCCACGATGCCTTGATCTATGAGTGTAAGTGTGACTACCCTGCTCTTGGAGCAGCTAACGGTTATGTGGTCGTAGTTGTGGCATCGGTACCACTTTATGCCCGGTACCATGTTGGAGGAACTACCCTTCTTCTGTTTCTTCCAGCTTTGATCTGAAATGTCATTCTCTTGTCTGGGCTTTCGCTTGTCTCCCGGGGTACCCCTGTTGGTCGTGGTAACTGTAGATAACTTCCTGCTTGAAGATTGTTGCATGAATGATGATTGTTGCCTTCTTTGCTTCTGTTGTTTTTCCACCTTCAAGAATAATGTTTGGACCTCCCAATGTCCAGTATGGTTGCAGTTGCACAACATTACTAATGAAAAGCTTCGGTAGCCCAAGGTATCGGGCTATTACATGATCATTCGGCTTTATCAGTTCGCATGTTAGTTGTAAGTGAACGAATTGGGCTGTGAATTCCTCCACTGAAAGATCTCCCTGCTACAAAACGATAGTAGGGTGAGGGTACCTTTTCTGCATTGTTATCTTCATCTTCTCCCACTTCATTATCTTCTCACTGCATTGTTTTCTCTTCTGTCTTAATAGGCTTTCTCACCACAAGGTGGCATTTTTCTTTAATATAATGCTAGATAGCTTGACATGTTTGCCCTCTTGTACATCTTTATATTCGAAAATTTGTTCGACTGATTGCAACCAATCGATAAACTCATCGGGGTCCATGCCTCCCTCAAGTTCAGGGATGTCCATCTTGATCCCAAAGTCCCACTGACCTCCATAAGGTCTCTTCTCTCGGCCTCCTTTGATATTAAATACCAAAACTGTGTGGTCGATATTTCTTGTCACTGTGATCTTCCATGTGGAATGGATTTAACACCTCGTAGTTGTCTTCTCTTTGACCCTCCCGATCACGGTCAAATGTCACTTATTCTTGGTTTCGGTCATCCAGCTCTATTATTCTACGTTGCAGATAACGGATTTTCCGTAGAATCTCTTCTCTGGTCAAGTCCGGTGTATTTCTCCATGGTGGCATGGCTGGGATTAGAAATCCGAAGGAAAAATTTGGTAAAGGTGAATTGAGTAGGGCAGAAGCTAGGATACCCTAGGATGGGACTAGGGTAGGACGAGCTTTAATACTGAATGATATCGGAACTAGTAAGAAACAGTAAAAACACAAAAAACAAACTTTTATTAATATAAAAATTGGGTAAAAACACGACTCAAACAGAGAGTTAATACAATAACAGAATAATCACCAGTTAGGATTGTAGGAAAAGATCTGAAGGCAGTGGTAGCGTTGGCGGGGTGACAGGGAGAAATGGGAAAGGTCGAGTGGTTGTTTGGGTAGCTTGGGAAGGTGTTTGGTTGGTTGTAGGTAAGTTGAACAGCAAGGTTGTAGAGGGAGTAGAGGTGGCGGCGGAGTGACGGAGGGATATGGGGGTGGTTGGCGACTAAGGTAGAGGTAGTCAAGGGATCGGGGAGAATAAGTGGAGGAAATGGAAATAAGGCAACAACATCTCAAAGTAGGATACCACTGGAGCACCATCACCTCCGATACAACCCTATAACAGGAAAAAGGATTCCACACAGCAAATTTGAAAACAAACACACAAAGAACTGACTCTTCACACACAGGAAACCAATTTATAAACTCCCACTGAACAAAAATTTCTACACAAAAATGGGTGGGGAGGCAAGAAGAATCTAGAAAAATATCTACTACATCTTCCTATATGAAGAAGGCACCAAAGGAAGGGCAGCAGTTTGCTCGATTGTGATTTCTTGCGATGCTTCTGAGATCGCGATCTCCTGCTCGTCCCCTCAATGGTTCGCGGATCCCGCTTCGTGATGATTCGTGGGGGTTTTGGCCCACAAGGGTTCAAAGCGCCTGCGTCACTAAGTCTTTTGAGCCTTCATTGAAAAATTTGCGGCTGTTGTATGATCTTTCGGCTCTATCTAATTCAGACGTTAGTTATAAGTGATCGAATTAGGTTGTGAATTCCTCCACTGAAAGATCCCGCAGCTGCAAGTTGTGGAGTTTCAGAAACATATCCCGACAATAGTATGGTGGGAGGTCTTTTTCTGCATTGCCTTCTTTATCTTCTCCCATTTAGGCATCTTCTCATTGCCTTCTCTTCTATTATGTCTTAATAGATTTTCTCACCACAATATGACATTTTTCTTTAATATAACGCTACGTAGCTTGACTCGTTTGTCCTCTTGTACATCTTTATATTCGAAAATTCGTTCGACTGATTGTAGTCAGTCGATAAACTCATCAGGGTCCATGTTTCCCTCAAATTTAGGGACGTACATCTTGATCACAAGTCCCACTGACCTTCATAAGAGGTCTCCTCTCATGGTCTCCTTTGATATTGGATACCAAAACGATATAGTTGATATTCCTCGTCACTGTGATCTTCCCTGTGGAATGGATTTCACACCTCGTCCTTGTCTTCTCTTTGACTCTCCCAATCACGATCGAAGGTAACATATTCTTAGTTTTCGTCATCCAGCTTTGTTATTCTCCGTTGCAGATGACAGATTTCTCATTGAATCTCTTGTCAGGTCAAGCTCGGTGTATTCCTCTGTGGTGGCATGGCTAGGGTTGGGAATCAAAAGGAAAAAATTTGGTAGAGGTGAACTGAGTAAGGCAGATGCTAGGATACCCTAGGATGGGACAAGAGTAGGGCAAGATCTGATACTAAATGATACTGAAACTAGTAAGAAACAATAGAAACACAAAAACAAAGTTTTATTAATATAGAAATCAGGTAATAACACGACTCCAACAAAAAGATAACACAATAATAGACTAATCACCAGTTAGAACTGTAGGAAGAGATCCAAAGGGAAATGTCGAGTGGTTGTTTGGGCAGTTTGGGACGGTGTTTGGTTGATTGTAGGTAGGCTGGAAGGCAAGGTTGTAGAGGAAGTAGAGGTGGTGGCAGAGTGATGGAGGGAAATGGGAGGTGGTTGGCGGCTAAGGGAGAGGTAGGCAAAGGGTCAGGGAGAACAAGCGGAGGAGATGGAAAAAATACAACACTACCTCGTAGTAAGATACCGTCGGAGCACCATCACCTCCTCGAATACAATCCTAGAATAAGAAAAAAGACTCCGCACTGGAGATTTAAAAACAAACACACAAAGAACAGACTCCCCACACACAGAGGAAAACAATTTATAAACTCTCGCTGGGAAAAATTTCTACACATAAAAAGGGGTGGGGAGGCAAGAAGAATCTAGAAAAATATCTACTATATCTTCCTATATGAAGAAGGTCACCAAAGGAAAGGAGGCAGTTTGCTCGATCGTGATTTCTTGTGATGCTTCCGGGTTCGCGATCCCCTGCTCGTCCCCTCGATGGTTCGCGGCTCCCGCTTCGCGGTGATTCGTGGGGGTTTTGGCTAGGGGTGTAAATGAACCGAACACGAACGAACAGAGCTCATGTTCGTGTTTCAGTTTGTTTGAAATTTAGTTTGTTTGAAATGTGCTCGTGTTGGAAATTGTTAGTGAAGTCATTGTTTGTGTTCGGTTCGATTTGTTCGAAATTAGTTCGAACTGTGCGAATTGTTCGAATTGTTTGAAATTATTTCAATTTTGTTTTTATTATTTGAATTATTTGTGGCTTACTCAAAGAAACGCTGTTGTTGGATCTACAAGATCTCAATCTAATTCAAAAAACAACAATAATGTGTCTTCTTCAAAGATATGTATGTAATTACCCCTAAATATAAAAGTGAGTGATGCCAATTTCAGGTGATTTGTATGTAATTTCCCCTAAATCTCGATTTCTGTTAAAGGAATCATAATAAAATTTCATAAAAATCACTTCATAAAATTTCATGAATACTAATGTTCAACAAGATGATAACCGTAAATCCCGATTTCTGTCAAGGGAATCATAATAGCCCAAGCATAGCTCAATGCTCACAACAAAATCAGATCTAGAGACAATATAACCTTTTTTATGTGGTATTTCACTCCCAAAAATGTCAAAACCAAGGTATCACTCAAAAAAATTAAATAGATCTAAAAGAAATTAATGAAAACTTAAGCTAAGAAGAGAACCTGAAGATATATATGAAATATTAAAGAAAATATACTCAAAGATGACGCCTCGGTAGCCTTACAAGCAACCAAGCAAGAATATCGAACAGCCAAGCACTAAAGCAAGAATACTACCTAGTCGATACAACACCGACTTGACAAATATACTTTATAGAAGACAAATAGAAGTAGAGATTAGAGAACGAACAAAAACAGCCAACCTTAAGCTCTCGATGAGAGAAAGCTTTTCGCGATTTTGAGAGAATAACGAGTGCCGGCGGAAACCGAAAGCGTTCGAGAGAGGAAAGGAGGCCGAAGTGCCAACAGCTGAACACGGGTCAAGGCTTAGGGTTTGACATTTTAGTTTGTATATATTAATATATATTATATTAATTATATAACCTATATTATATAAATATATAATATCTATATTAGTAAATTACTAATATAGTATATTAATAGATTATTATTATTAATTTATTATATATTATAATTTATAAAATTTAATTTTTTAAATATCATAAATTTTTTTAGATATAATTATTTTAAATTATTTTATATTTCGAACAACAACAATTCGAACACAAACGAACACATCNATATCATAAATTTTTTATATAAAATTATTTTATATTATTTTATATTTCGAACAACAACAATTCGAACACGAACGAACACATCATTGTTTGTATTTGGTTCGTTTAACAAACTGAACGATAGTTATCGAACGAATCGAACACGAACTTCCTAACGAACTAAACATGAACTGTTCACGAACAACGAGCTTTTTTTACAGCCCTAGTTCTGGCCCCCAAGGGTTTGAAATGCCCGTGTCACTAAGTCTTTTGAGCATTCATTGAAAAATTTGTGGTTTTGTATTTTTATAACATCTTAGTATACTGCAGTTTAGAGGAGGAACATTCAAGATGAATTTTTGAGTTCTTCAAACAAAACTATATAGTTATCCAAAGAAGTATCATTTTCTTACACGACAAACATGTATTTTGGGATACATTGTTTCAGTGGCTAACATTAACATTGACCAAAAGAAGATCGAGACTGTTGCAACTTGCCTCATACCCATACCACGATCATTTACTCAAGTACGTCAATTTCATGATTTTTCTTTTCATAGGAGGTTTAAAAGGAATTTCAGCTCAATCGTGACACCTTTGACGGAGCTTCTCAAATAAAATAATTTTGCGCAGACAATTGATGCTCAGGCTAGTTTCGATGCTTTGAAGAGACATATTACTCAAACCCCCGTACTTGCACTTTCAGGTTTCAAGTGTTTAAAATAGAGTGTGATGCCTCCCATATGAGAATTGGAGTTGTATTAAGTCAAAGAGGGCACCCCATTACCTTCTTCAATGAAAATTTGAATGATTCTAAAAGAAAGTACTCTGCCTATGACACGAAATTTTATATTATCTTGAGAGTCCTTAGTCACTGAAACCATTTTACTTGCTCACAAATGAATTTACTCTCTACACTGACTATGAGGTCGTGAGATTCTTGAATAGTAAAAAAAAGTGAAAGGGCAGGGTGGAATTTAATTCTTCATTTCATATTGTACTGGAGCAAAAAAAAAAGTCAAAATAAAGCAATTGATGCATTGAGTCATCACCACTTATTACTCACAATAATGAAATCTAAGGTTGTTACTTTTGAGGTGTTGAAAGACATGCAGTTGATGGAGATTTCCAGGACAATTGGATGTGATGCAAAGATAGGCCATACAAGCAATATCATAGATTTGATGAATACCTAGTCTTTCAGAATAAGATCGTGCATTCCTAAGAGTTCACTCGGGGAGACTGTCTTAGTGAGAGAGAATTTTTGCTTGCCGTGACTGATACGAGATGTGAGAGGCACATTGGACAATGTAGGATACACCACTTGGCAAACACTTGGGAGCAGACACAGGTCTGAAGACTCCCCTTCATGTCCAAAACTACCTTGGTTGGACGTGAATATGAACTTTGTGGTAAGCTCTGTTCACATAGGATTAAAAATTTTATTATAGCTGTGATAGAATATTTTTCCAAGATGACGTGTTTTGTTCCTTGTCATAAGACAATGGATGTGACACATACTATCGACTTATGCTTCAAGGAGATAGTTTACATTCATGGTATACAACAAAACATTACGTCAGATAAGGAAATGAAATTTTGCATCCACTTTTGACGGACTTTATGGGGTAAGTTAGATACAAAGTTTTAGTTCATTTCAACAACTCATCCTTGTACAAATAAACCGCAGTATGGGGAACCTTCTTAAATGCTTTGTCGAAAAGAACATCAATTAATGGGTTTAGTTCTTCCTCGAGTGGAGTTTGTCTATAATTGTTCTACTAGTTAGTCCCCAGCCACAGGCCACAAGCCATTTGAGATTGTGTAAGGGCAGAACCTTCCTACACCTTTAAAGTTGGTCCCTATATTGCCCGCTTTTGAGCTTAACACTGATGCTGAGGTTAGAGTCAAAGATACTCAGACCCTATATGAGCAAACCAGAAAGAAATTGCTAAGCAAAACACAAAGTACTAGAAGCAGGCCAACAAGTCTAAGAAAGATATGATTTAAAGAAGGCGAAATGGTATGGAACATGTTGAAGGAGATATTTCCTGCAAGTTCATTTGGAAAGCTCAATCCTACCGTTCGACCATAATTTTTTGTCGGACAGCGGTCAAGACCACTTTTACTTACTATTTTCAACAAAAAAGGGCGCACTTTTTGTTGAAAACAACAGGTCACTGTCACAACGTCCAATCACGTCGATTATCAGCCTCCCATGCCTAATATCAATCCTTCAACATCTCCAACACTTTTTGTAATTTATCACACCTTCTAGGAACCCTAGTGGGATTAAGGCTTTGTTATTGTTGTTGTTGTTGTTGTTGTTGTAGGAAGCCTAGGTTGGTGTCAATAATCCAAGTAGTAGAATGCTCACAGAAATATGATTATAGCAAACATCTTCAAAATAGCAAGTTAATTCAAAAGAGTTTGTCTCAAAAGAAATTATGAGTGCAAAACAATTTATTTTAAGATATGTTTGAATAATATTCAAAATTATATTTAATCTTGCAGAAATTTTATTTGAACATTAAGCAAAATTTGACCAAGTTACTAACACTTATTTGACCATTGTTCGAATCATGATCGAACATGCTTGGATCATTCTTCAATCATTGTTCCTACTGTCTTCAATAAACTATCAAAACCATATTCAATCATTGTTTGAAACTTATTCAAGCCTTATTTGATCATTTTTCAAACCTTACTAAATTTTTTTAAAAAAAAAAACTGAAGGTCAAAAAAAAAGTTTCAATCAATATTCAAAGCTAAAAATTTAATGTCAAATATCTCTATAGGTTTAGGGTTCAAATTGTGAATGATATTTTTAAATCTAGATAACCAAACATATTACATCACTAACATTAAACAACTAGTCAAAAATAGGAAAAAAATTTTGCCTTGAAACTTAGCTTGTAGAAATATTATTCGGGAATGATAACCATTGGGAATAAGGAAGCCGGGTCGAACATCTTGCTCAATGGTTTGCTTAAAAAATGCTCGAGCATCCATCCAAATGCTAATGGTATTTTGATCCAAACAAAATTTTCGAATCTTTCCACAAAATATAAAATTCATACTACAAAAAAATCTTACTAATTGATATTACAAAAGAAAAAAAGAACTCAACTTGACCCAATTAAACTAATTAATGGTTCATAGAACCATACACCACTAAATTAACAAAACTAAATCTTCAATCCTATAACCATAGTTAACCTTACATAGAGAAGAGCGCCTCACTTCAAAGTCATCATAAAAAGGAATGATGGTTAAGAAAGCTAAATTTAAAGAAAAAAATCAAAATTAATACAGTAAATTATTTTATCTTCACATAATTAATTAATTAAAGGAGAAATAAGTACTGAAATAGGTGAAACTACCAAGGGGCATCGGGTAAGTTTGCCAAATGAAGGATAAAATATAATGATTAAAAATATTAATACAAATAAAGAAACGAATAGAACTTATAACTGACAGAAAGAACAAACTTGTTGAAGAGCAGTCACCCCTTTGTCAGTGCGTCCAGCTACAACAACGCAGCCTTCCACTGGTAATGATCTTTCTTTAAGCTGCTGAACCTTTTTTTCATCCACAAATATACCAAGAGACTTCTCCACTAATCTGGAAAAAAAAAACATAGTTGAAACATGCAATACTATTTAAACATTGAAATCAAACAAGGCTAAAGAGTTTAACAAACCCTTGAACAGTATTTAAACCAGGCTGTTTCTGCCATCCATCAAAAGAAACTCCATGGTATGAAAGAACTATCTTGAAGGTTATTCTTTCCCACCTGCCTTTCCCTTTTTCAGAAGGTGTATTCACTAGATTTGATTCCTCATCACCATGACAGTGTTCTAAAACAAACTTTGATTTATCTTTCTGCAAACAGAAAGTAATAAATAAATCTTACACCTGTGTATAGGAAGAAAAAAAAAAAGAAGAAAAAAAAAAAGAAGAAAAAAGTTTCAAAATGATCCTATAACTCTTTGCAAGGAGTCATCTTAGTCCCAAAGTCTAAAAACGTGCCAATTGAGTCGCTAAACTTGTTAATATGAGTTGAAATAATTTCCAGTGATGAATATTTTAGCCTCCCATCAAAAGAGTCTGGGACTAATTTAACACTTTTATAAACTCCGGGATTAAAAATTCCCATGTAAATAATCAAGGGACTATTTTGATCTTTTACTCTAAAAAAAAATCTAGAAGTAAGAAATAATCCATATGTAATTTATTCTTGTTAAAATTGTGAAAAAAGCCAATAGGCTGTAGATATAAATGATCCTGACAAAAATCGTACATGGGAGTAGGATTTTATATCATTAACAGAAGTACGTAGACATATGAATGGCTTTAAAAACAAAATAATGGATCAAAATACTAAACATGAGGTTCTGTCAATCAGTGTGAGCAGATGTTCACATGCAAACGGTGAAAACAATGGATCTAAATAAAAATAAAAATAAAAAAGTGAGTTGAGTGAAAAAATTTATGAAAATAAATTATGATAAAAAAATGTTTTTAAATGTGTATATTTCAATTCAGCATTACTATTTTTAGAAATATAATACATTGTCAGTACAAACACATTTATGGTAGACTAAACTGAATTAATGCATTCTTTTTGGAAATTTCGGCCCTCCAAAACATTTCGCATGTTGAGCATTGACAATACTTCATTTCACAGAAATATCTGTAGAGCTTTCATAAACTGCAGAGGAAGGGTGGAGTGACTTCTTTTAATGTCATTTTTCACGCAGACTAACTTAATGCTGCTGCCATCTAATAACGTAAGAAATCATATGAAATGCGAAAAAAAACCCTTATGTGCTTCACAGAAGGTAACTAATGCTTTCAAGTGTTAGCCAGAATATATACAGCAATGAACTAGAAAATTCATCACACACATCAGCTAGTACATGATAGAGAAATGACCAGATAATCCAATTTTTGTTTCCGATGCAAATAATGTAATAATTTTACCTTAGCCAGGTGTTATAGCTAGGCGAGTAAAAGAGTACCATATAAGCAAATAAATTTCTGTTCGAGCCCAATTAATTAATCAGTGTTCGTGTTTAGCTCATATTCACAAATGGTTGATTGTTCTCAATTTGAGATCGGCCGTTATTATTCGACCTATTTATGTTTGGTTCACTAATAGTTCATAAAGATTAATGTGTTGTTACTAAGCCGGGATGATCACTTTGATATTCCAAAATTAAATATCTAAATCCAGATTATGGGTGATTTAATTCACCCCTACTAAATATGACACTCAAGTCACTGGTCCTCCTTTAGGAGGATTTCACTCCTATGGAAATTAAAACTCCAAATGAGGGAAAGCTGTCCAGCCAGCTTCCATAGTGTACCATTTGCCTTTGCTTGATAAATGACCTTTACTGTGAATGTGGAACGTCTCCTCTGGCTCATATATGTTGTATTAGTCTTCTTTTGGTCAAGAAAATTGTCTACAACCACATAGAGGTAGTTACAGTTCCTTGCCAATTATAGTAGATGCATCATGCATCATCTCACCACCAACATTTTGTCATCAGTTTGTCGATGAAAAGTTGAGCTCTTCTTCCATTTGGTATCACTTGAACCATAAGACCTCCCAGAATTGGCTCAGTCTATCAAAATCAAACACAATGAAACAAAACAATGAAACAGGATGATACAAAGTAGGATGCACATGTTAAACAAAAGGTATGATAGCCCCCACTTATAATATTACTTTTTTTGCAAGAGTTTAGAATAAAAATCATTGAAAATTTTGTCCAAAACTACATAGAAGTAGTCATGGATCTTCTTTTTTTTTTTGGCAATCCTCTCCAAAAATCCATGGAAATGCTTTTCCACAAACAGCTTTGTACTAACAAAAGCGTAGAAAATAAGGTGTTCAATCCTAACTTCTGTATCAGTGTAACTTAAATAAGATACTTTTGATCATCCAAGTCAATGATACTGCTAATTCTTTAGAGTGAATAATTCTTCACGTGTCCGTATTGGAGGATGAGTTTGCCACTATATCTTTCGAGATGGTCATTAGAGAGAAGAAAATAATCACCAAATTAACCATACAAAGAGCGATGAGATCCATTTCAGTAGCAATTCAGACAATAGGCATCTACACGTCTGCTTAGAAATGTGATTCTAAACAATCATTTGGAAAAAGTTGAGGGAATATTCACAAAAGACTTTAAAAGGTCAACGAAAAGAGGCTATGCCAGTAAATTGACACCAAAACCCGACTGACCTCCCTAAAAAGTTTTGGGACACTTGGCCCTATTGAGACAAGAAATGGGAGCACAAGCATTAAAAAGTCTAAGATAGGAGTTGGGAAATGACACGTAACATCCCAATAAAAATTCAATATAGACATGTGCTTTACATGCAATAGAACAATCACTGGCAGTGCCTAGAGTATCTTGCCTGTCTTAAGCATACATCAAATGTGACTAATCAAGGGGAATAAAATACAAAGAAGACAAGGTTTGCATCTCATATCTATGCGGAAAGAAGATCTTATTAGAACCTTTAAACACGCATCAAGAAAAAGCAAATTTTATAAGCCTTCGTGGAAGGTAGTGAACTCTTCTACGCACAGAGTCATCCTATATGATATGTACAAAGAAAATGTAAACTCTTAAAGGCAAACTATGACAAATATTAGTCCGAAGGATGAACAATCTAAATCCTAAAACAATATAAATAATGTATTCCTTAATATTGGATACATAAGCAACAGCTCTCAAGATATGCAAGTCCAAGCATAATAAAATTGCAAATTCATTCCACTCTCTCGATCTCTTCTTGCCACAACCATATTTGAATAAATCAAGTTCACAATTCTACTCCATAAAAATGTAAACTGTTGATCACCTCAAACTAAGAATTGATTCTAACAAAACTCTATCATTTTCTCCTTAAGATATGCTTCACCCCATGTTTGTATGCAAGGAAGTTTAACTTTGTATTCATCTTTATCATACATCCAAAATATTCCCAAGTCCATCTTAAAGGTTCTTCAAATGTTGCAGTAAGTTCTTTGCACATTTTAGAAGGTTCCCAAAGCTTGTCCCGGATTGTTCTAGAACCTTGTCCTAATTTTTTGTCTTCCATTTTGAATGGCCAATTTTAATATTGGAGCTTACTGGATTACAGATAGAGCATATATGACACAATAATTTGGATAAGGACACACTGACAACAATGGATACCATAAAATTGTTGTGGTGAAAGCTGATGCATGGGGAGTTCTTGTGGCCCCCAAGCTATAAAAGCATGATGATATTTTTGTCGTCACATTCCTTCCTTGCCAGCCAAGCCATAGCGTCACCATTTGAGAAGACAATTGTCATATGTTGGACCAGTTTGCCGATCGAAGCTGGATCAATATCCATTGGAACCATAATGAAAGAGATAAATTATTTGCAAATTTGGCCCGACCAATCAATTTATGCCTGGAATTTGATCAAATCAATCCGACCTAATCCAAGTATCATTACAAGCAAATTTACTTGAATCAGATACCAATTCAACGTTCGTAAGGTCCTTCAGAATTAATGATTCATACAAAAACAAAACTGTGCGTAATAAAGCAAGCAATTGTATGATCCGAACATTAACAATAAATGCATTTTTTTCCGAACATAATCATTTCCTGATTTTTCTTCCACTCTTCACATAAATTTATCAACATCAATTAGTATTATCCATTCTACAGCGACTCTATCCACCATTCTTTGCTCGTATAACTAAACAAAATGATTTAAAAACAAAAAGATAGAAAGTGACATAGAACAAAATCTAACTCCACACCTCGGAAGAAAACAGGCTGCACAGCGATGCATACCCGCCACCGCGGACCAAATCCAGATAGAAATCGGATACCTTATGCCAAGGCCTTGCATACATGTATTGGAAGCTCTCCCTACAGCAATGGTTTTCATAATACAAATAAGAGCAAAATCGAGAGAAGAATACGAAGGACCCTAGCATCTCATAAAAGCGTCCAATCAACAGGAAATAGATTTTGCCCAGCAATACCTCGCCGTCCACCGCGAAAGGCGGCAGGAATCTTTGTGAATGTAGTGGGCGTAGTCTTTCTTCTCCATCGCTGCCGTGATTCCGGCTATAGTTCTCGTAGCAGGGATCTTAACTATCCCTCTCACGACCATAAACCATGCTCACCTCTCTATCTTCCTTTTCCTCGAGGAAAATTTATTAAGCGCATTTTCTGTCCAGTTCCAACTGCTATTATTTCTTTCTTAGTTATTTTTAAATTATTTTAATAATTCAGAAATAATATTAAAATANCTTCTCCTCGAGGAAAAATTATTAAGCGCATTTTCTGTCCGGTTCCAACTGCTATTATTTCTTTCTTAGTTATTTTTAAATTATTTTAATAATTCAGAAATAATATTAAAATAATCAAATTATTTCAATATTATTGAAAATAATACAGAAATAACTTGAAAATGACTCTGCAATAATTTCCGACACACATAGAGTTACCTTAGGAACCCGCACAAAAAAAATTTAGCAATACACACACCGTACCCAAAAATACTTACGGGGGAAACAATTAAAAATCTACACAGCAAAAAATGCATGTCATGGGCCTAATTTTAATTTTTTTTTTTAAATTCAAAAGTTCTTATTGGAGCCCATAAACATTCTGCATAAAAATCTTACTTTTTCTATAAAAAAAAGGCATTCACGCATATTATAATTAAAAAATTCAGAAATATAAATACATAAAAAATGATTGATATATATGTAAATTCTCCTTATTTATATAATAGTAATACATATATTGTAAAATTACATAAAAAAGTTAATAATATTAATCTTTTAAAAATAGTCTTTCAAAACATAAGTTCTAATATAATTGAGATTTTAAATTATTATAAAAACATATAAAAATTTAAATATTAGCCATAAAATTTATATAACATGTATGTAAAACTTCTTTCTAAAATTAATATAATTAATAATAGAGACCGTAAAAATATATATAATTTTTTAATATTTTTGTTCGATTTTATATAAAAAAAATCATGTTTGATTTTCTCATCAAACAAATCAAAAACAAATATTTAAACCTCATTTTAAAATTTAAAATAAAACCAAATAGAATTAAAATAAATCATATCTAAACACAACCTCAGCATGTGGTTGGTTGGGTTTTTTATTTAATTAAAAATTAAATTTAAATAAAATGAAATTTGAGAGAGAACAATCAAATAATTGNCAAAATTACATAAAAGATGTCAATAATATTAATCTTTTAAAAATAGTCTTTCAAAACGTAAGTTTTAATATAATTGAGATTTTAAATTGTTATAAAAACATATAAAAATTTAGATATTAGCCATAAAATTTTTATAACATATATGTAAAACTTCTTTCTAAAATTAATATAATTAATAATAGAGACCGTAAAAATATATATAATTTTTTAATATTTTTGTTCGATTTTATATAAAAAAAATCATGTCTGATTTTCTCATTAAACAAATCAAAAACAAATATTTAAACCTCATTTTAAAATTTAAAATATAACCAAATAGAATTAAAATAAATCATATCTAAACATAACCTCAGCATGTGGTTAGTTGGGTTTTTTATTTAATTAAAAATTAAATTTAAATAAAATGAAATTTGAGAGAGAACAATCAAATAATTGTTTATAAAATAAATTTTTATAAAAGATAATGAATTTAAGCAGCACGTTTTAAATTTTAGGAAACCTTACATGCATAGCACAAAATTCTTACATATTTACATATCCAATGCCTAAAGTTCGATATTTATATTTCATTGAACTAGTTATATTGTTAATGTTATATTAAAGTTTTAAGTGATATACATGTAAATGTGAAAATTTAGGCGTTAGACATGTAAGCACGTGAGATTTTGAGTGGCCTGCATGGAAATGCCCTAGGTCAATACAAAAAATAAAAATAAAAATAAAATTACACACAGACTCCTTAAATTTTATGTATTTACATATCTAGCACCTTACCTATACATCAAAATGNTATATTGTTAATGTCATATTAAAGTTTTAAGTGATATACATGTAAATGTGAAAATTTAGGCGTAAGATATGTAAGCACATGGGATTTTGAGTGGCCTGCATGGAAATGCCCTAGGTCAATACAAAAAATAAAAATAAAAATAAAATTACACACANGAAAAAAGCGTACAAAATAAGGTGTTCAATCCTAACTTCTGTATCAGTGTAACTTAAATAAGATACTTTTGATCATCCAAGTCAATGATACTGCTAATTCTTAAGAGTGAATAATTCTTCACGTGTCCGTATTGGAGGATGAGTTTGCCACTATATCTTTCGAGATGGACATTAGAGAGAAGAACATATTCACCAAATTAACCATACAAAGAGCGATGAGATCCATTTCAGTAGCAATTCAGACAATAGGCATCTACACGACTGCTTAGAAATGTGATTCTAAACAATCATTTGGAAAAACTTGAGGGAATATTCACAAAAGACTTTAAAAGGTCAACAAAAAGAGGCTATGCCAGCAAATTGACACCAAAACCTGACTGACCTCCCTACAAAGTTTTGGGACACTTGGCCCTATTGAGACAAGAAATGGGAGCACAAGCATTAAAAAGTCTAAGATAGGAGTTGGGAAATGACACGTAACAGCCCAATAAAAATTCAATATAGGCATGTGCTTTACATGCAATAGAACAATCACAGGCAGTGCCTAGAGTATCTTGCCTCTGTCATAAGCATACATCAAATGTGACTAATCAAGGGGAATAAAATACAAAGAAGACAAGGTTTGCATCTCATATCTATGCAGAAAGAAGATCTTATTAGAACCTTTAAACACGCATCAAGAAAAAGCAAATTTTATAAGCCTTCGTGGAAGGTAGTGAACTCTTCTACGCACAGAGTCATCCTATATGATATGTACAAAGAAAATGTAAACTCTTAAAGGCAAACTATGACAAATATTAGTCCGAAGGATGAACAATCTAAATCCTAAAACAATATAAATAATGTATTCCTTAATATTGGATACATAAGCAACAGCTCTCAAGATATGCAAGTCCAAGCATAATAAAATTGCAAATTCATTCCACTCTCTCGATCTCTTCTTGCTACAACCATATTTGAATAAATCAAGTTCACAATTCTACCCCATAAAAATGTAAACTGTTGATCATCTCAAACTAAGAATTGATTCTAAAAAAACTCTATCATTTTCTCCTTAAGATATGCTTCACCCCATGTTTGTATGCAAGGAGGTTTAACTTTGTATTCATCTTTATCATATATCCAAAATATTCCCAATTTCATCTTAAAGGTTCTTCAAATGTTGCAGTAGGTTCTTTGCACATTTTAGAAGGTTCCCAAAGCTTGTCCCAGATTGTTCTAGAACCTTATCCTAATTTTTTGTCTTCCATTTTGAATGGCCAATTTTAATATTGGAGCTTACTGGATTACAGATAGAGCATATATGACGCAATAATTTGGATAAGGACACGCTGACAACAATGGATACCATAAAATTGTTGTGGTGAAAGCTGATGCATGGGGAGTTCTTGTGGCCCCCAAGCTATAAAAGCATGATGATATTTTTGTCGTCACATTCCTTCCTTGCCAGCCAAGCCATAGCGTCACAAACCCATTTGAGAAGACGATTGTCATATGTAGGACCAGTTTACCGATCGAAGCTGGATCAATATCCATTGGAACCTTAATGAAAGAGATAAATTATTTGCAAATTTGGCTCGACCAATCAATTTATGCCTGGAATTTGATCAAATCAATCCGACCTAATCCAAGTATCATTACAAGCAAATTTACTTGAATCAGATACCAATTCAACGTTCGTAAGGTCCTTCAGAATTAATGATTCATACAAAAACAAAACTGTGCGTAATAAAGCAAGCAATTGTATGATCCGAACATTAACAATAAATGCATTTTTTTCCGAACATAATCATTTCCTGATTTTTCTTCCACTCTTCACATAAATTTATCAACATCAATTCGTATTATCCATTCTACAACAACTCTATCCATCATTCTTTGCTCGTGTAACTAAACAAAATGATTTAAAAACAAAAAGATAGAAAGTGAAATAGAACAAAATCTAACTCCACACCTCGGAAGAAAACAGGCTGCACAGCGATGAATACCCGCCACCGCGGACCAAATCCAGATAGAAATCGGATACCTTATGCCAAGGCCTTGCATACATGTATTGGAAGCTCTCCCTACAGCAATGGTTTGCATAATACAAATAAGAGCAAAATCGAGAGAAGAATAAGAAGGAAACCCTAGCATCTCATAAAAGCGTCCAATCAACAGGAAATAGATTTTGCCCAGCAATACCTCGCCGTCCACCGCGAAAGGCGGCAGGAATCTTTGTGAATGTAGTGGGCGTAGTCTTTCTTCTTCATCGCTGCCGTGATTCCGGCTATAGTTCTCGTAGCAGGGATCTTAACTATCCCTCTCACGACCATAAACCATGCTCACCTCTCTATCTTCCTTTTCCTCGAGGAAAATTTATTAAGCGCATTTTCTGTCCAGTTCCAACTGCTATTATTTCTTTCTTAGTTATTTTTAAATTATTTTAATAATTCAGAAATAATATTAAAATAATCGAATTATTTCAATATTATTAAAAATAATACAAAAATAACTTGAAAATAACTCTGCAATAATCTCCGACACACATAGAGTTACATTAGAAACCCGCACAAAAAAAAAATTAGCAATACACACACCGTACCCAAAATTACTTACGGGGGAAACAATTAAAAATCTACACACCAAAAAATGCATGTCATGGGCCTAATTTTAATTTTAATTTTTTTTAAATTCAAAATTCTTGTTGGACCCCATGAACATTCTGCATAAACTTACTTTTTCTATAAAAAAAGGCATTCACCAATATTATAATTAAAAAAATTCAGAAATATAAATACATAAAAAATGATTGATATATATGTAAATCCTCCTTATTTATATAATAGTAATACATATATTGCAAAATTACATAAAAGATGTCAATAATATTAATCTTTTAAAAATAGTCTTTCAAAACGTAAGTTTTAATATAATTGAGATTTTAAATTGTTATAAAAACATATAAAAATTTAGATATTAGCCATAAAATTTTTATAACATATATGTAAAACTTCTTTCTAAAATTAATATAATTAATAATAGAGACCGTAAAAATATATATAATTTTTTAATATTTTTGTTCGATTTTATATAAAAAAAATCATGTCTGATTTTCTCATTAAACAAATCAAAAACAAATATTTAAACCTCATTTTAAAATTTAAAATATAACCAAATAGAATTAAAATAAATCATATCTAAACATAACCTCAGCATGTGGTTAGTTGGGTTTTTTATTTAATTAAAAATTAAATTTAAATAAAATGAAATTTGAGAGAGAACAATCAAATTATTGTTTATAAAATAATTTTTTATAAAAGATAATGAATTTAAGCAGCACGTTTTAAATTTTAGGAAACCTTACATGCATAGCACAAAATTCTTACATATTTACATATCCAATGCCTAAAGTTCGATATTTATATTTCATTGAACTAGTTATATTGTTAATGTTATATTAAAGTTTTAAGTGATATACATGTAAATGTGAAAATTTAGGCGTTAGACATGTAAGCACGTGAGATTTTGAGTGGCCTGCATGGAAATGCCCTAGGTCAATACAAAAAATAAAAATAAAAATAAAATTACACACAGACTCCTTAAATTTTATGTATTTACATATCTAGCACCTTACCTATACATCAAAATGTGTATTTCCCATTCCAAAGTTAAAATGGTTATATTTTTCAAAAAATTGGTTGTATAAACAAAAAAAGTGAAGTAGAGGTGTTAGATATGTAAATACATCATAATTTGGTGTCATGTACGTAATTGCCCCTAAGAAAATAGATCAACAGAACAAGCAAGCTGCTACGTTAGCAAAAACTACACTTGCCGGCTTCCATTACAAAGAAAACAATACAGTTAAAAACAAGACAAATTAAAGCACAAAACCTCCCCTAAGCCATACAAATAAAGCCTTATCAACTATCTGAGAACCTGCTCCTAATTTCAGATAGCAAGCAACAAACAATTTAAACCCCAGAATGGTCCCCGACTATTTAGGTGTGACGAATTTAGTCCCAAAGTTTTGTATTGCTCCAATTTACCCCAAAAAATTGATCCCAAATGGACCTTCTGAGAGTAAATTGAGATCAAATTTGTGTGGCGGAGGGACTAAATTGAAACCATTCTTGTGTCATGATATCTACACAATTGATCAATTGGGATCAATCTGTATAGCTGAGGGGCTAAATTGAGATCATTTTGATTTCTACACGATATATCAACTGGCATCAATTTTAATAACCCAAAAACTAAGTTGGCACACTGCAAAACTCGAACTGAATCGGTCACAACCGAGTAACCGGGGGACCAATTTGGGATATATTCTTCAGGCCATGGAGTCGACGGGCATGATTCCGGCGCATTTGGGCCCACCCATGTGGTCGTATAGTTCGTCTAGAGAGTTCGTGAGCTCTGAAAGGGACTTGATTAGCTCGTCAGCTGTACGCCGAGTGAACTGTGTCTCTGCGAACTGTCTCTCTTCAGCACTTGGGTTCAAAGATTCTGTCTGCAATTCGGCTCTCAATATGGCACAGATATGCTCTGCATTCTCCTGTAGCTTAGCCTTTATTAAACAGGCCTTCTCTGAGCTATTTGGAGTAGTGATCAGTTCTTCCTGTTCAAGAGCTGTAAGAGGATGTAAATTTGTAAATCCACCCGACCCCTGGATTTAATAAATTTGGATTTAAGCCCAACTTGAGCAAATTTTGAGCTACTAAATCCAAAAAATCATAAATTCACGGAACTCTTGCATTTTACCTTTTGGATTTAGTAAATCCAATAATGACTTCTATTTCAAGGCACACTACCAAACAGCCCCTAAAGCTTCTAAAGCTGTTATCATACAGCCCATAAGTATGTTCTCTACACAAATCGTATAGCCTCTATTAAAATATTTGAAAGGCTGGGACTTAGAATGGTTAAAGCTAAACTTTAAGCTATTTTTTACATTCCCTAAGAGTTTTATCTATGTTAAACTTTGTCATTCAAATATCAAAATAGAGTAGATGATGTAGGAGAATGACTTCTATCCTTCTAAAAGGATAGTAATGTATGTGTGCAGATCCTTACCAATCCGGCAACCTTGCACACACTCTCATTTGTGTGTGTGTGCGCGCGCGTGTGGGGAGAGAGAGAGAGAGAGAGAGAGAGAGAGAGAACCTGTTATTACACTGGCCTTCTCTGAGCTTTTAGAGGTTGTGATCAACTCACCCACTTCCGAGCTCTTTGAAGTGTTGATATAGTCTTCCTCTACGGGAACTGAGAGGTTGATATTGCAGGGAATTTTTAGATGAATGAAAGCAAAAGGTGAGGAAAAAGAGAGAGAAAACCTGCCACTACAAGGGCTTCCTACCTGTAATCAACTCTTCCAATACTGGGCTCTTTGAAGCTGTAATTAAGCCTTCCACTTCTCCGTTCTTTGAAGCTTTAACCAGCACTTCCACTCCCGCTCTCTCTTCAACACTCTTCGAAGTTGAGTTCAGCTCTTCCACTTCTACCCTCTGTTCAGAGCTATTTAAAGTTGTGAGTGGCTCTTCTACTTCTGAACTTTTGGACATTGTGATCAGCTCTTCCACGTCTGGTCTCTCTTCTGGGTTCTTTGAAGCTGTGCTCAGCTCTTCCATTTCATGTCTCTCTGTAGAGCTCTTTGAAACTGTGATCAGATCTCCCACTTTGGGGCTGTTCAAACTGGTAATCAACTTATCCCCTATAGAAACAGCAGAAGATGTTGTGGAAGTTTAGGAGACAGCAAGAGAGAAATAGAGAGAGAGAGAGAGGAAGGGACCTGCTAATACAAGGGCTTTCTCTGGGCGCTTCAAAGTTGACTCATTTACTTTAGNTCTACCTGTAATCAACTCTTCCAATACTGGGCTCTTTGAAGCTGTGATTAAGCCTTCCACTTCTCCGTTCTTTGAAGCTTTAACCAGCACTTCCACTCCGGCTCTCTCTTCAACACTCTTCGAAGTTGAGTTCAGCTCTTCCACTTCTACCCTCTGTTCAGAGCTATTTAAAGTTGTGAGTGGCTCTTCTACTTCTGAACTTTTGGACATTGTGATCAGCTCTTCCACGTCTGGTCTCTCTTCTCGGTTCTTTGAGGCTGTGCTCAGCTCTTCCATTTCATGTCTCTCTGTAGAGCTCTTTGAAACTGCGATCAGATCTCCCACTTTGGGGCTGTTCAAACTGGTAATCAACTTATCCCCTATAGAAACATCAGAAGATGTTGTGGAAGTTTAGGAGACAGCAAGAGAGAAATAGAGAGAGAGGAAGGGACCTGCTAATACAAGGGCTTTCTCTGGGCGCTTCAAAGTTGACTCATTTACTTTAGNGGAAGCTGTAATTAAGCCTTCCACTTCTACGTTCTTTGAAGCTTTAACCAGCACTTCCACTCCCGCACTCTCTTCAACGCTCTTCGAAGTTGAGTTCAGCTCTTCCACTTCTACCCTCTGTTCAGAGCTATTTAAAGTTGTGAGTGGCTCTTCTACTTCTGAACTTTTGGACGTTGTGATCAGCTCTTCCACGTCTGGTTTCTCTTCTCGGTTCTTTGAAGCTGTGCTCAGCTCTTCCATTTCATGTCCCTCTGTAGAGCTCTTTGAAACTGTGATCAGATCTCCCATTTTGGGGCTGTTTAAACTGGTAATCAACTTATCCCCTATAGAAACAGCAGATTTAGGAGACAGCAAGAGAGAAATATAGAGAGAGAGAGAGAGAGGAAGGGACCTGCTAAAACAAGGGCTTTCTCTGGGCCCTTCAAAGTTGACTCATTTACTTTAGGACTCATTGAAGTGACCACTTGCACTTCGTGAAGCGAGCTGGGCAGATATAGCATGGAAATTTCTGGCAATAGCAATGGAGTGAAGGAGATGCATGGAGGGAAAAAGAGAGTTTGTGACAGAATTAAGGGGCATTTACATACATAGCACACAGTTCTTACGAGTTTACATATCTCACACAATACACGTAACTTTTATATTTAATATCACATAAAAAATAGCATTATTACCACATTTTAAAAGTGAGGTACACATTTTCATGCATAGGTTTAAAGGTTTAAAGCACCAAAGTTCTATGCATGCAAATATCAAACTTTAGGTTTGAGAGATGTAAAGGCATAAGAATTGTGTTCTAACATGTAAATTTATCTAGAAAAAAATCAGCTGACAAAAATTTCTCATCTTCAGACAAGTAATAAAACATGAACATGGATATTAAAACTCGTCAATAATGAACAAACACTTCTAAGAGAACTTATTCTTCTAACACACTATCAAAATTTAAAAAATTTGAACAGACAAGGTGACATAGTTCACTTGGAAACAAACAGATCCCCTCACAGCACATCATGAATACAAGATGGAAAGATATCACACGAAGTGCATCACACTAATAATGAGAAAATGAGAACTTTACAATATAGAGCGTTACAATTTTGATCCTATTATTTGTCATTTGATCTAGAAGTCTATTCACATCAAGAGCACAAGATTCTATTTTTTTAAAAAAAATGCAATAAATATAAATTTCATGTCTAACCCATGCCAATGGCTTGTGATTAAAAAAAAAAAAAAGTCAATCAAATATAACTACTTGTGAAAACTATTACTCTCACACATTCACTTTTCCAGTTCTCATAAAAAAAAATCAAAATCAAAATTCATAATAGAACCTCAACTCATATTTTTTATTATTGTCATATTCGTAATAGATTGATTATGGCACGCACAAATACACAAGTTTAATAATTCAAAAGAAAATACACGAATATTAATTTCATAAATAAGTAAATTTTAAGTGTTGTGTGTGTGTTTCCTCATTTAATGTTGGTATTTTANAAGTTCTCATAAAAAAAAAAGAAATCAAAATTTATAATATAACCTCAACTCATATTTTTCATTATTGTCATATTCGTAATAGATTGATTATGGCACGCACAAATACACAAGTTTAGTAATTCAAAAGAAATTACATGAATATTAATTTCATAAATAAGTAAATTTTAAGTGTTGTGTGTGTGTTTCCTCATTTAATGTTGGTATTTTATTTAACGACATGGTGAGCACTAGCCAAGCCATTGAAGATTTTGACAAGAAAATTTTATTGGAAGGCTTGTCAGAAGTGAGGCAAATAACTATTATAAAAAACAACCACAAATTAACTGTGTATGCTAAACCTTNAACATGGTGAGCACTAGCCAAGCCATTGAAGATCATTTTGACATGAAAATTTTATTGAAAGGCTTGTCAGAAGTGAGGCAAATAACTATTACAAAAAACAACCACAAATTAATTGTGTATGCTAAACCTTCATTTATTTCAAAATGGATATTCTAGTCAGCATCTCGCCAATCACCAACCAAATCAGTGTAAAGCTATTTTGACAAAAATTTTATTTAAAATTTGCACCAACGCCAACTATGATTAAAATAACNGCTAAACCTTCATTTATTTCAAAATGGATACTCTAGTTAGCATCTCGCCAATCACCAACCCAATCAGTGTAAAGCTATTTTGACAAAAATTTTATTTAAAATTTGCACCAACGCCAACTATGATTAAAATAACCACCAAAGATTAGTGCTTGACATGGAAGAAGTGTCACAAATTCATGTGCTTAACATGAAAGTAAGGCTGCCACAAATTGCTCCCTTCTCTCACCGGCCAAGATAGAAAGTTTTGAATGGCAATTTTTTTTTTAGTTTATAATAAGTATTCATTTTCAATTATTTTTTGGCCGTATTGTCTATTAATACACAAACAAGCTTTTGGCCACTTTTTCCTTTCTATAGATGTTAAATTTTACATTTAAGTTGCAATCCCATTGATCACCAACTACTTGTGTTCCCAAACTTAGGTATTAGATATGTAAATACATAAGAGTTGTGCGGCATGTATGTAAATTTCCCTTATATTTTCTTTCATGTTGGGGATCGACTTTTATTGTGTTGGTATTGCATCGATGTCCTTGCATGTTTATTGGANGCCAACTACTTGTGTTCCCAAACTTAGGTGTTAGATATGTAAATACATAAGAGTTGTGCGGCATGTATGTAAATTTCCCTTGTATTTTCTTTCATGTTGGGGATCGACTTTTATTGTGTTGGTATTGCATCGATGTCCTTGCATGTTTATTGGANTAAATTTTATTTAAAAATTGCACCAACGCCGACTATGATTAAAAAAACCACGAAAAGATTAGTGCTTGACATGGAAGAAGTGTCACAAATTCATGTGCTTAGCATGAAAGTAAGGCTGCCACAAATTGCTCCCTTCTCTCACCGTCCAAGATAGAAAGTTTTGAATGGCAGTTTTTTTTTTTTAATAATTATTCATTTTCAATTATTTTTTGGCATGTTAAATTTTACATTTAAGTTGCAATCCCATTGATCACCAACTATTTGTGTTCCCAAACTTAGGTGTTAGATATGTAAAAACATAAGAGTTGTGCGGCATGTATGTAAATTTCCCTTATATTTTTTTTCATGTTGGGCAACAACTTTTATTGTGTTGGTATTGCATCGATGTCCTTGCATGTTTATTGGAGAAAATAGAGAATTTTAAAGCTCAATGTGTATTTAACTATCTATTGGGCTCCATAACAATCAATCACCCTATTCCATCGTATGGGAAGTAATGGTGTGGAATAAGTGATAGGCAATTAGACCCTTAGCATGCTTATCAATATAAAAAGTAAACTTCACCTGGGATAAAATTTATTATTAAGAGGCATATACATACACACCTAGAAATTCTTATGTATTTGAATGTCTAACACCTAGACATAAATATTTACGACTCAAATCTTTAACGTTACGTCGAAAATACCATCATCACTACTTTTAAAAAGTGAAATACACTTTTTCATGCCTAGGTTTATGATACCAAGGTGTTAAAAATGTAAATATTAAAATTTGGGAGTTAAAAATGTAAATACATAAGAATTGTGTGGTATATATGTGAAGTTTCATATTATTAAATATGAACTAGGACTGTCGGGATGAAATTCAACATGGTCATGTGATAGCCGGGTATAGAATCAGTTTTGTTCGATTGTGTTGCGGCAACACAGTAACATGAAAATTAAGGAATTTATCACTTCTATCTCCAAATTTGAATGCTATGCTTATCAACTGGGTACATATTATCATGTGCCATCTATGTCATCCACTTCATTCTCTTCATCTTTTCGAGTTAATTCATTCTGATATTTAATATTCAATACTTGTTCTGGCTGACTTAGGGTTATGTAATTTGTAATATTAATTAAGAAATCATTTTAAAGTAAATAAGGTGTATTTATCAAAATGTCATGCATAAGTCATTCATCACTTCCAAATATTTAGTCAAGCAATCAAAGCTCAATCTTTTTACTTAGAAAAACTATTTATAGGCTTAAGCAAAATGCAGAAGCTTGGTTTGGTAATTTTTGAAAAATGCTTAAGAAGATTGACTTTGAAATGATTCCATTGATCGTTTTATTTTGTCAAACATGCAATAATATTGTCACAACCTGGCCCGAGGCTTAGAAATAACGAAGAAGAAAACAGAAGGTTGGACTTATATTCATTTTTTATAACTAACATTTAACAAAGAAAGAACTACTAAAAAAAATTTTAACGCAGTACAATTAAATTTAACTCTATACATGTTCTAGCATCTTCTACATACATTTTATCTTCTATTGCTCATCTTTTAATCAATTAATTACATCTGAAAAGTTAGTTTAAATAATAATAAGCTAATTATATTCAATGAATACTCCCACTCCTAAACTACAGTAGCACATAGAAAAAGAAAATAATATGTATTTCATTTATGCTTTGAATAAATTAGTATAAAACATTGGATAGTTTATGATCACTTATAATATTTCATAATATTCAATATGTTTCACTACATCAATAGCATATCTATATTATTCTATGTTTGCACATTGTTACAGAAGTGCCATATAAAAATTATATCAGTTAAGCAAATCATTTTTTTTCATTTACGTGCACGACTACCATAGTATTCACCTGCTAGAAACATAAAGAGGTGACGTCATCACAGTTAAACCATACATATACAAACATTCGATACAATTCTTATCATTCACAATGTCAAATCACTCTATATGTAATATTTATTACTCTAATGCAAGAACATTTCATAATGTGAGACTACAAGCATTCATATCGAAAGATCCGATAAAATTTAAAACTAGAGGAAAACAATTTCAATAATTAAGCATCAATAACCATTCATACAATTAGTTTAGAAGAGATACAAAAATAATACTATAATTTAAGAGTGTCAGTACTCACCTTGATGACGATCAATTTGTTCTTGGATTTGCCTTGACCACGACTCTTGTAAAATTGAAGCTTATAATAACATGGGTAATCATTTTACTAATAATTTAATAATTTACTATTATAATTAAATATAAACTTTTCATTATTTGAGTATTAAGTTTTCATTGTTTTCTAGTATAAGTAATATGATTTCATCTTAACATCATAATATAAAATATCAATAATATCCAATAATAACCCTAACATTTCTTTGTTATGGTTGCCCTTTTTTTGATCCAAATATATATATATATATANCAACTGGGTAAATATTATCGTGTGCCGTCTATGTCATCCACTTCATTCTCTTCATCTTTTCCAGTTAATTCATTCTGATATTTAAGATTCAATACTTGTTCTGGCTGANATTCTATCTCCAAATTTGAATGCTATGCTTATCAACTGGGTAAATATTATCGTGTGCCGTCCATGTCTCCACTTCATTCTCTTCATCTTTTCCAGTTAATTCATTCTGATATTTAAGATTCAATACTTGTTCTGGCTGACTTAGGGTTATGTAATTTGTAATATTAATTAACAATTATTTTAAAGTAAATAAGGTGTATTTATCAAAATGTCAAGCATAAGTCATTGAGCACTTCCAAATATTTAGTAAAGCAATCAAAGCTCAAGCTTTTTACTTAGAAAAACTATTTATAGGCTCAAGCAAAATGCAGAAGCTTGGTTTGGTAATTTTTGAAAAATGCTCAAGAAGATTGACTATGAAATGATTCCATTGATCGTTTTATTTTTGTCAAACATGCAATAATATTGTCACAACCTGGCCCGAGGCTTGGAAATAACGAAAACAAATACAGACGATTGGACGGCAAGAATCAAGTTTTTTATATTCATTTTTTATAACTAACATTTAACAAAGAAAGAACCATTAAAAAAAATTTAANTAAGAAGATTGACTATGAAATGATTCCATTGATCGTTTTATTTTGTCAAACATGTAATAATATTGTCACAACCTGGCCCGAGGCTTGGAAATAACGAAGACGAATACAAACGATTGGACAGCGAGAATCAAGTTTTTTATATTCATTTTTTATAACTAACATTTAACAAAGAAAGAACCATTAAAAAAAATTTAACGCAGTACAATTAAATTTAACCCTATACAGGTTGTAGCATCTTCCATAAACATTTTCTCTTCTATTGCTCATCTTTTAATCAATTAATTACATTTGAAAAGTTAGTTTAAATAATAAAAAGCTAATTATATTCAATGAATACTCGCACTCCTAAACTGCAGTAGCACATAGAAAAAGAAAATAATATGTATTTCATTTAAGCTTTGAATAAATTAGTATAAAACATTGGATAGTTTATGATCACTTATAATATTTCATAATATTCAATGTATNGACATAGAAAAAGAAAATAATATGTATTTCATTTATGCTTTGAATAGATTAGTATAAAACATTGGATAGTTTATGATCACTTATAATATTTCATAATATTCAATGTATTTTACTACATCAATAGCATATCTATATTATTCTATGTTTGCACAACTGTTACAAGAGTGCCATATAAAAATTATATCAGTTTAGATACTTCAACATCCTTTTTTTCATTTACGTGCACGACTACCATAGTATTCACCTGCTATAAACATAAAGAGGTGACGTCATCATAGNTCATTTACGTGCACGACTACCATAGTATTCACCTGCTATAAACATAAAGAGGTGACGTCATCATAGTCAAACCATACATATACAAACAATCGATACAGTTCTTATCATTTACAATGTCAAATCACTCTATATGTAATATTTATTAACATTTCATAATGTGAGACTACAAGCATTCATATCGAAAGATCTGATAAAAGTTAAGACTAGAGGAAAACAATTTCACTAATTAAGCATCAATAACCATTCATACAATTGGTTTAGAAGAGATACAAAAATGATACTATAATTTAAGAGTGTCAGTACTCACCTTGATGACAATCAATTTGTTCTTGGATTTGACTTAACCACGACTCTTCTAAAATTGAAGCTTACAATAACATGGGTAATCATTTTACTAATAATTTAATAATTTATTATTTTAATTAAATATAAACTTTTCATTATTTAAGTATTAAGTTTTCATTATTTTCTAGTATAAGTAATATGNCACAATGTCAAATCACTCTATATGTAATATTTATTACTATAATGCAAGAACATTTCATAATGTGAGACTACAAGCATTCATATCGAAAGATCTGATAAACGTTAAGACTAGAGGAAAACAATTTCACTAATTAAGCATCAATAACCATTCATACAATTGGTTTAGAAGAGATACAAAAATGATACTATAATTTAAGAGTGTCAGTACTCACCTTGATGACGATCAATTTGTTCTTGGATTTGACTTGACCACGACTCTTCTAAAATTGAAGCTTATAATAACATGAGTAATCATTTTACTAATAATTTAATAATTTACTATTTTAATTAAATATAAACTTTTCATTATTTAAGTATTAAGTTTTCATTATTTTCTAGTATAAGTAATATGATTTCATCTTAACATCATAATATAAAATATAAATAATATCCAATAATAACCCTAACATTTCTGTGTTACCGTTGCCCTTTTTTTGATCCAAAAGTGAAATTTTTATAGTCTTAATCATGGTTTTAAATGCACTTAAAATAAACTTATATATATATATATATATATATATATATATATATATNAATTAAATAACTTAATTGAAAAAAATTTAAAACTTACCTTAAATCAGACGTAAACCCTTTGCACAACTCGATCAAAAGTTTGTACGCATGTTGGAGAGCTCTTCTGCGTTTGCACGTGATCTTGCTTGTTCACTGCTACGCAAAAGCCTCCCAGCCTGCCACGCCGTCAATTTCTTCCCTTTCTTCTGCAGCTCGATCGCCTAGGATCGAGCGTCATTATGCACATAAGAAGCTTCTCCCACACTCACCTCCTCCTCTGCTTGATAGCGACTTCGGCTCCTCTCTATTTGACAGCAGTGTAGTCTACCTTCGACTAGGGATTAGATCGACATGCATAGATGCGTATGGTATTTCCCCCCATGGCTTCGACGTCTTCCCTTGCACATGAAGAAACCCTCAGCTTCGACTCTGACAAGTTCTCCTTCCTCTCTGAGTTTTGAAGTCATTTGCTAAGAAAGGTGATATTGTTCCTTCTTATAAGGCTGAAAAGCTCATTCAATTCCCTCTCTTTCGTTTCCAATGCGTTCATTTAGTAAAATATCGAAGAGACTAAGACACTCGGTTATGGGGCATTACAAATACGCCCAGTGTGCTTTGTTTAACCATTTATATAGATAATATATTGTTCACCAAAGTGATCAAGAAGGCATCTTAGAAGTGAAGCACTGCTCATAGAATTTTGTTATGCCAAAGATCTAAAAACTTCCCAAATATTTTCTTGGAATCAAATTTGCTTACAACAATAATGGGTTTCAAATTTGCTTACAACAATAATGGGTTTCTCTATTTTAGAGAAAACATGCCACTTATATCGTTCAAGAAATATGTTTTTGCTATTATTTTCATTCTTAGATGATTCAAAAAGCTACAAGGAAAATATTGTTGTAAACTCAGACATAAAATTTAAATGTTGATGCATTATAAATGTTGACTATACTAGATCTCTTGATGGCATAAAATCAACTTCGAGATATTTTATATTTTTGTTTGGGGACTATGGTCACCAGAAAGAGTAAGAAGCATTTTTCATAGCTAGATTTAAAGTTATAGCTGGATATAGAATCCTGAAGCATGATGCCCTTAGAAAATTTATTCAAATAACTTAGCATGTATTTCTATACTAGGACAATCACGCGGCCAAAAACATTGCCAACTTTCCAGTATTCCATGAAAGGACTAAGTGCCTATAAATTATCATATCATACAAAATGCTGTGTCTCCTAAGAAGATTGTTAGTGCTCATGTTTTCTATTTATAAAAGTGGTGAAACTTCTTATCAAAGCTATAGATCATAGGTTGTTCTCTCTTATGTGTCAAACTGAAGCTAACAAACATATTTGGTGATATATTCTTTAACTTAAGAGGCAGTACCGGCATATGAGACTTTGTTAGAAAAACAATATTTGCAAGGTATCAATTTATTCCTCTTCAATTATTATAATTCTCCTATTTATTTATTTCCAAATATATTAGTCATGCACACCTATAAATAAGATTATATATTCAATGAATAACATCATCAAATTCTCCCCTTTAAGCTTTCCTAAATAAAATTAGTTCGAAAATAAACAACTAAACATACCTGAGTCAGCATTCATTTTGGATCTTTCAAGCTCCGCAACACTATATATTTGCTCGGGATCACTATTATTCGAGTCAGACTGTTGTTGCTGTACCTGAATAACAGCATCCATTGCATCAAAGACCTCTTTCTGAAACGAAACTGGAAGCCCATAGTCCTTCTTTCTCTCCTCTGGAAGAGACCAATAGGACTCTTCCCTCGACAGCAGTTCCCAATTCAAGATTTTCTTGTAATCAGCGAGCAACATTTCCCACTTTCTTTTGCACTGGTTTGAGGACCTGACAACATTCATGGCCAAGCAGTTGTCCGATATCATCTTCCATCGTTGATAGGATGATAATTCTTTAAGCCAGACCTCATCTATGGCGACAATTTCACTAAGAAGAACGAGTACTTCCTGCAATGTCCAATCAGGAGCGACTTGAGATCGAGTACAACGGGAACTTGGGGTGATCTGAAGACTGACATTGCCTTGCTTTGATTGTGGATGAAGACGTGTCTTTCGCTTCGATGGCAATTGATGGTTAGCACTGTCCTCATTACAATGTGTGGCAGCTAGAGCTTGCACTACAGGTTGTGTTTCTTGCATTATATTTTGTATTTGAGGCTGCTGTGAGGCAGAATTAGAACGAGAGATGAGCTAAACACCAACATAATTGAAAATGCAGCTTGTAAAATGAAATTATAATATAGGAGGTATTCCAAGATCATGATGCAGCAAAAGAGATACTCGTGGTATCTAGCATTCAAAATGGTGAAAAGTGTAAATATTGTCCCCTCACCTTTTGTAAGGGCTCGTTTTAGTATCATAATCTATACAAGTGACAATTTAGGACCCGGAAACTTTTAGGGCATGTCCGGTAACGGATTTAGAGCAGGATTGAAGCTGGATTTAAGTTAAATCTTGCCAGACCGTCATTTCGGACAAGATAAAACCTCGGATTTGATAAATCTGGATTTCAAAGATTTCGGTCTTAAATCCCGGATTTACCAAATCCCGTGAATCAGCGGATTGAGTAAATCCGGAATGCTTTCGCGCGAAAAGAAAGATCTGAAGTTACCTTCCTCAATGGTTTCGGGTAGGAGAGGAGCGGAAGGAGTAGAAGAATGGGAGCTTCGGGTCTCTGTAAGCCGTGATCCCGTCGTTAGTTCTCAGCTAGCTCCAATTGCTACTGTATCGCGAAAGGCGATGGCTTTGGACGAAAAAGGAGTGGGCGAGGGAAATTACTTACCGAGAAATATGCCGCCACTTCTCTAAAATAAAATTAAATTAGAACCCCGAACATTATTTCAGTGGAGTGAAATCCTAGAGGTTATTGGGAAGAATTTTTACGTACGTCATATGCATATGGAGACGGTTATTCGAGGGTATTGGAGAGTTATCTCGTTGTTATTGGGTTAATACCTCCAATAATCTCACAAAACCTTGAATGAAATGAAAAAGATGAGTATCGAATCGCGGAATGTTTATATAGGTTATTGAAATGTTATGGGGTTAATATTCCTAATAAACTCTCAATAACCCCCAATAACTTAGTTATTGGCGGTCATACACACCCAGAATTGTGTGCTTATGACGTACGTAAATAGCGTTTAGTTATTGGAGTTGAATTGTTGATGTTATTTTGAGGGTTATTTGGAGGTTATTTGGGAGTTATTCGGTATAAACTCCAATAACGTCGCAATAACCCCTAAATAACACTCAATAACCTCCGTAGTTCCATTTCAATAACTCATGCAATAACCCCGTCAATAAGCCTCAATAACCTTCAAATAATCTGCAGATAACCTTCGCAGTTTTACTTCAATAACTCTCTGCAATAACTTCCGCAATAACCCCATAATAATCCTCAAATAACCTCCGCAGTTTCACTCAAGTAACCCCCTGCAATAACTCACACAATAACCTCTGCGGTTCCACTTCAATAACTCCCTGCAATAACCCCACAATAGCCCCTTAATAACCTTCGCGGTTCCACTTTAATAAGCCCTGCATTAACCCCTAATAACCCCAATAACCCCCTAATAAACCTCCGTTTTCACTTCAATAACTCCACGATGCGGCACACATGGCAACATATTATTGGAGTCCGCACATAAAGCTATGTCTAGAGCTCCAACAGAAAATTTTTCCAATGGCGGGAGGGTATATGGGAGGAGGATTTGGTGGTAGGATATTAATTTAATTTTAATTAGGTTAATTTTATTAATCTAACTAGTTAATAATTAGTTATAATTAACTTAATTCATACATGCTTTTATAATTAGTCTAAGATTTAGTCTTAAGGTTTCCTAGTGACCTTTACAAATGACTAGAGATGGATCTTGACCTTTACAGATGACTAGAGATGGATCTCACCAATATAGAACTACGAACCAATTATCACTCACTCAAGGTTTCATGAGAAGCCTAAGTTGAAAGTACATAGGTGGAGGACAACTTAAGCAACCCAAAGTTAGCTTAGAATCTTAGAAATCCCTATGACGACCTGTTGACCACCCAACATCCTTTTTTATCAAGAATATGCCCATTAGGCATGAGGATAGTTCTAGGTCAGAGAAGAGTTCATCCTTTAATTTTCCATGACCTTAAACTAAAATCATAAACATCAAAATTAAAATCAAGGGGAGGGGTGAGTCACCAAAGTCATGCTTTGGTCTCACCTAATGATTTTTCCCGACACCAACCAACCTTAAAATTAACACAATCCCTAAGCACATCAACTTAACCCTAAAATTTTAAAAACATTAAAATTCACCAAATGACCAAATTAATTAGTCAACAACTAAATTTATCAAAATGAAATTAAATTAAATTCAAAATCTTAAGGTCAATATCACTTAAAAATCAAATTTAAATTAAATGGGGATAAACTTCATAATTAACCTAATTACTTAATTATTGAAGGACCATTAAGCTTAATCCTTTTAGGCTAATTCTAATGGCCCCAAGGCTAGGGTTGATCACAAAAGCCCAAGCCTAAGCTTAGGCTTAAGCCATCATGAGAAGCCCTAGCCCAAATTCTAAGGCTTGTGACTTAAGCCCACACCATTTGACCGTAAGACCAAATTAATGACCAAGTGCCCCCTATGACACAACAACCCACATAAAGCTTAATTTTAAACAAAACATAAGACACACACACTAAAAA
Organism: Phalaenopsis hybrid cultivar; assembly: GCA_002079205.1. NCBI lineage: Eukaryota > Viridiplantae > Streptophyta > Magnoliopsida > Asparagales > Orchidaceae > Phalaenopsis > Phalaenopsis hybrid cultivar. The sequence continues at coordinate 120,193 of JXCR01059138.1, forward strand.
ACAAAAATGACACACTTAATCAAAACACCAACACTCCTTTATCTAACTACCCCAAGTCCCACTGAAAGAAGGCTGAAACCTAACCAATTCTGATATTAGTCACCACACTAAAAGCTCCCCCAATCCCCTCATGTCTTGATCATGTCATTTTTTTTTTCTCATTGGAGCTTCCATGATCAAGCACATAAAGAATGGCGAAAGCATTCTCCACTACTTAATAGCTTGTGAAATCCTTATGCTCATTCTCTAAGGAGCCACTAGAGTCTCCCAAGCGGGCCAGAGCTCCCCTCATGGCCTCCCATGACTATAAAAGGAGCTAATCTAAGAGAGAGTGAGTGAGAGAGTGAGGGGAGGGCCATATACTATTATAGCTTCCACTACAACCTATATGACCAAGTGTCATCATTACAACATTCTACTTCAACATATTTCGCTAATTGATGCTATTGTAGCACTTCACCATGACTTATGTGTCCAAATTTGGCCTATGTGGCTCGATACTAATGTGGTTTTCCACTATGACCTATATGATCAACTATTGTCATTAAACCTTCCACTATAGTCTTATGACCAACTAATCCTCTTACAACGAACCAATATGACATTTGTGCTCAATTACTAACTTAGCTTCCCAATACAACCTACATGGACAATTGTTGTCCTTGCAACCTTATACTATAGCTTTTTATGGCTAATTAACACTATTGCAACTTGCAACTATAGTTTTTGTGACCAACTAAGACTTATGCCACTCACTGCTACTATAACTTTCCACTATAGCATATGTGACCAACTACTGTAATTATAAACTTCTACTATGACATCTGTGTCCAACTAATGCTCATGCAACTACTAAAAACTACATATTCGTCCAATTACTCATGCAACATTCCACTATGTCCTCGATGGTCAATCGATGCTCTTTGCAGCTATTAACTCCAATCTATACGACCAATTACCATTACAACTTCTCATTATGGCCTAGTGACCAACAACGACTTATGTGACTCACCGTTACTGTCACTTGTAACTATGACTTTTGTGAACAATTGACACTATGGCGGCAAGGGCTATAAAAAAGACTCGTTTTTCGCAAAAAGTTCATGTTCAGCTCATTAAAAAGCTCGCGTTCGATTCGTTTGTTAAGTTAACGGTCAAACACAAATAAATTTTTTTTTTTTGCGCTCGATATATAAATGAGCCGAAGACAAACAAATATTTGTTTGTTCGTGTTCGACTTGTTTTGGCTTGATATATATATATATATATATATATATATATATATATATATATATATATATATATATATATATATATATATATATATATA
>JXCR01059138.1:134185-147978 GCA_002079205.1 Phalaenopsis hybrid cultivar
TATATATATATATATATGTTATCTTTTGTGGCGCCAACCATGGTCTGTTTGTAGAGCAGTCTCTTTGAAAGTCGTAAGTTCCCTTGGGTCACAAGTTTAAACCCAGTCTGACCAGTTTGTCTGTAGTAAGGTCGGTCCTCGAATAGTTAGGCACATGAGGGATCTTGGGGGCTCGTACAATAGCCTCCGGCCATTCATAAAAAATAATAAAAAAAAAAGTTCTCTTTTGATGCCGAACAAATATAAAGATTTTTATTGTTAATAATTTTTTTAAATGACACTTGTCATTAACTTACAGGAAAATTCCTCTGCCGAGGGGTACCGGTGAAGCCATGAAGACGGGAAAGAATGCAAAGGTTTGAAGAGTATTTTTCTTATGAGGTTGGTCTGTTAATGACAACCTTTATCTTTTAATGGCTTTGGACCGCACTGAATTCTGCAAAATATTAATTGACTGCTTGTTTTTTAATATTGCATCCATAAACTGTGTTCTAAGTTTGTCTTCTCCACACTTCAAATTTCCAGCTCATATTGATGGATTTTTATGAAAAACTCAATAAAATTCATTCGTAGATTTTTAGAATTATGGTTTTATAGTTATAAATATCACACCAATTTATTTTCTTTTTATTTATATAAAAATGCCATTGAAGTTTCTAAGAATAATAAAATCTCAATGTCTTTTTCTTTTTCCCTTCTTTTCATTAAATTGTCAATGATTTGTTCATGAAATGAGCAGATGCAGAGATTCGGTGATTTGTTTGAAAATGTTGTTGTTATTTCCTAAATAAATTAATGGCTCAATTAAGGTTGAATTAGATATAAATATTAAAATTATTTCATGAAAATTTAAATAATATAATAATATCATTTTTATCAATTCAATAAATAATATTATAATTTAAGGCATTTTATTATGAACATTTTTTAATAGTGTTCTAAATTAATGCCACTCATTAATTTTTAAAAACATAAACTTTACGACAACTAAATGAAGTGTTATTTAAAAATAAAAATATTATGTGAGAGGCTCACTTTAAACTATAAAATATGTGATACACAAAGTTTCCAATTATTAAGGTAATAATTTTCTTTTTAGATTGGTGAGGATTATAAAATATGAAAAGAAAAGCATCATATTTAAATTTCCTCAGCCATCATCCACAGATACTTTCACAAAACCATATCAGTTTATAATTTAGAGCAATTTTAGAAACTATGTTTGAAAGCTCGGAATTTTAGCTAAACAACGTAATCAAGGTTTGTAGTATAAATATTAAAATTATTCTCAATAAATTTGAATCATGATATACCATCATAAGGGTGTTTCAACTAATCCTTGTTCCACGTTTAAACTTTAAAAAAAAAGAAAATAATAAGAATAGTAAAAAACCGATACCCCAAAACTTCGGAAAATTATTACATAACAGAGTTGTGTACGCTCTCCGATCACAGTCATCCCTTTTAATTTTTTTTAATTGATAAAAGTGGGACCCACTGTCATACAGGCTTTTGTTTGGATGAATTGATGGACGACTGTGATCGGAGAGAGCTCTCCATATGTAATAATTTTCCCAAAATTGAAGGTAGTTTGCAGATGTATCAATAAGATGAGTTCACACCAAATGAAATTTCATCAACCAAACTAAAAATAAATAAAATTTAGAGGATTCATCACTCATGCTAAACAGAATGGGCATTTCATTCAAACTACCCAGGTTTATGTATTTGTATATCTAAAACCAAAACAATGCCTTTTTTTTTTTTTTACATTTATACCAGTAAAATCTTTCATGTCGCATAAAAAATACCATCATTTTTAAGTTTTAAAAAGTGAAATACACCTTTCATGTAGAGGTGAGGTGAAATACATTAAAACTCGGATGTTAGATATGTAAATACATAAGAATTCATTAGTATGTATGCGAATCTTCCTAAACAGAATAGATTCTTGAAAACAATACTATGCATGAGCAGAAATGGTGATAAATTTCAATGCACACTTTTCAGAGCATATAAACCAAGTTATAAATCCTATGTCTGCGAGCAATCATGCCTTTTTAAGGGAATGTTGCCTGTGCCTAGTACAAATCATGGACTCCTAATCAATACAAATTTAGAAGCTGGCAACAGGAGATTCCGCCGAGAATCGCGTCGTCGTTCGATTTCTGCTTCAAAATGGTTTTTGTCATCTTAATTTACTTGAAAATTGGCATAATTTGACGAAGAAATTCTCCAAAAGAATAAACTGTTCAGGTTTTCTGCACTTATATGGCTTCAGTGTCTCAAAGAACCTGAATATTATCAGTAAGAGAACTTATAGATCCTTAGAAGTAATACTCAGAGTCATCGCTCCGACGAGAAGTGCTGAGTTCGCCACCAATCTTCTTACGGATGCTCGATCTCTGCACGCAGAGAACAAGGGCTTGCACGACTGCAGAAATTGGTGGACGGAATTCGGGTTCCGGCTGCAAATAATAAAATATAATCCTTAGGGTTTGTCAATAGTAGAACTTGTAATAACTGAAAAAAAAAAAACTTAATTAGTAAGTCAGTTCAAATTAACTGTCTCGACGGTTATGTGTTAAGAAGACGATCGGCCCCCCTAGAAACAAAGAAAGAAAGAAATAAAAAGGTGAGAGCGAGAGAAATTAACTATGGTTAGCTTGAAGAAGAAGAAGAAGAAAAGCTTATGTACGAAGAAGAAAGGGAAGGAGATGGGCAGCACTATTGTGTGAGGTAGAAAACATCGAAGCAAAGGAGAACTCAACTCGTGACTGAAGAAGTGAAGATACTAGATGATACTTGAGTTAACCCAAATAATAATAGGAGCACAAATATTATTACTGAAAAAGCCAAATAGACGGTTACAAACAAACACACATTGAATCACCCAACGAAGTCAATTTTCAACCTTGGAAATCCGGCCTTGACTGTCAAGACTTCTTCATCGGTCCATGTTCAGGGGAGAATCTTCTGGAACTGGTGCTCTGCTAGGAAGACTGCAAGGGCTTGTCCTTCAATTGGGGGAAGAAATGATAAAAAATTACATTAGTAAGACTGCCCATTTGTTTGGCTAAATTCCCCGATAGTGCTGGTAGGTGGTTGGAATGGGCTATGGGGTTGAATTGAAGGTTGGAGAATTTATTTTTATCAAAGCCAGTCCATTAAAGGGTATGTAGCACTTTGAAAAGACAAGAAAATAGAATCCAAGATATACAGGTTTGTATGAAATTGTGGAAAAGATTAGAAAGGAAGCTTACAGATTGGCTCTATCAGCTCACATGTAGAGTACAATTTTTTTCATATTTCTTCATTTAGAAGTACATTACTGACGAATCAAATTGAGTTATTGCAGATTTAGTGAATATACAACCTGATTTGAAATATATAGAAGAGCCAAAGAGTACTGAATTATGATGTTAAAAAACTATGTAACAAACATATACTATATTTAAAAATGAAAGTTTACATGTGAGATATGTAAATGCATAAAAATTATGTTATGTACGTAAATTTCCCAAAGAAAAATCAGGTCTAAAATTTCAAGAGAGAACTTACCTAGTAACAGGAACTTAAACCAATAACTGATCAGTGCTAGACATATAAACATAAGGGGTATTTATATATATACCACTCAATTCCTAAACTTTACTTTTTATATTTATACCAATCAGAAGTTTCATATCACATGAAAAATAGCACCATTTTAACTTTTAAAAATTGAAATAAACCTTTTCATGCAGGGGTAAGGTGTCATGCGTGTAAAAATTGAAGTTTAGGCATTAGGTATGTAAATACATAGGAATTGAGTGGTATACACGTAAATCTCCCTAGCCAGAACTGAATCAGGAGATGAAGATATAAACAAAAATAACAAAAAATTTACCTGGACACAGAGAGCAATAACATCAGCAAATCGAGATAAAGATTTTGGAGAGTAAAGGCCGCGAAGAGCTGGATCGGCCATCTGGGCCAATGCATCATTGTCATTAAGCTGCGGCATCGCCCATCGAACCAAAGACTGTTCAGATCTTGGTTTGGAACTGAAAATGCAGCACAATAAGTTATATGCACCACAAAATAAATAAATAAAATATTAAAAAATTTTTAAAAATACAAAAGGATGCGGCATTTACATGCATACCACCCAATTCCAATGTATTTGCATATCTAACACCTAAACTATACTTTTTACATGTATACCACCAAAATCTTCTATATCACATCGAAAACAACATATTTTAACTTTTAAAAAGTGAAATGCACATTTTCTTGCATAGGTAAGCTTGCATATATATAAAGATTGAAGCTTAGGTGTTCGATGTGTAAATACATAGAAATTAAGTGAAAATATTGGATGCTTTGCTAACATCTACGTTTTATAATTAATGGTTGGCGAAACGTCGAAAGATGAAAAAAACATAACTAGAAGCAAAAATTATTTTTAGCCTTATGAAGGGAAACGGAATACGCAAACTTCGTCGCATGTTGTCCCCAAAAGACATCCATTATTTGGGAGTAATTCATTTAAATTATTTTGAAGATTCTACTGCATTTCAGATGCCAATTTATTTATAAAATGAGAGGCACTGTCTGTACGTTGTAATCGAGACAATTAAGGATCATTGAAAACCCCACAATAAACCACAATGAAATATATAATGATTGAACCTAGATAAAATTATTGGTGTATTTTGTGCATTTATCATTATATTTTCTATTCTTTTTCCCTCTCACTAATTGAATCAGATTTATCAGTTTTCCCAGCATGACAAGTATCCAAAAAGTAAAATCAGATTTCATGATTTTTGAAATGTACGAAGTCTCAGCTAAACTGAAATACAAAAATGTGATTTTTCTGAACACTTTCTTAAATGGACAAGATGCCGAAATTGGCTTTTCACATGAGGCAAAGCATTAATGTATCGGCTTACAGAATTTGGAAATTGAATCATACGGTAGATTCTCTAGATGAAATATCCCAAAACTAATAATTTATAATCAAAGAAAAGCGCTATGCGTAGTGATATGCCATACTTTTTTATTGAGTAAAGTGCCAAAATTGCCACTGACTATTTAAATGGGATTATTCTGCACATTTTCTTAAATTGACACTTTTATAGACTCCCAGACTAAAATGAGCCGCTAATAAGAGTTGAGGATTACTTTCTCCTTTTTCTTTTTTTTACAATATAGTACCTGTCAAAAGGCTTTCGACCTGTCAACAGTTCCAACATGACCACACCAAAGCAATATATATCACTCTTCATGGTATAATCAGATGGCTTATTGTACTCAGGGGGTTGATAACCTGGACCCAAATTCTTGCTTGTTTCCTGATTAAAAAAAAAAACAAATCATTTATGATAATTTTCCATTCCAAGTTTTCCTGCATAGTAGAAACACAAAAATATAAACACCTGATAGAAGGACGCTAAGCCACAGTCAGATAAGTGGGAATTAAGCTCAATATCAAGCAAAATGTTCGGCGACTTTATATTCTTATGGACAATATATGGGGAGCAGACCTCATGCAAATATCTGCCAAAAAAAAAAAATTCAAGTAACTTGATAAGGAATGAATACAAATATGCTCCACAGCTCAAATCAACAAGGCAAATATTCACATTGATGCCATCTAATTCATTAAAAGAAAAAGGTCCGCAGAACTATGAACAAAATTCAGATAGCATAGTTATTGGGAATGGAGAAAAATTATGAGTAATTACAAGGAAAAAAAGTATCATCATCATAACTCAAGTTTCCTACATGGGAGACATCATAGCTATAAATATTTAATTCTTTGAAAGGTTGCATTTTGCATTAAAGTAAGATCAAAACGTAAAAGAAGTGGGTAGGTATGGAGGTATGCATGTAAGAAACGAGCCTTCTCATCTCTAAAAAAAACCAAAAAAGAATGGTTCTCATGTACACCTTTTAAGACAAAACCGTCCTATAGAGCAAGCAGTGCACCGGTCGGCATTTCTTTTGCAATCTCTGGGGATAAAATGAAATAGCACTGGAAAAATTAAGGAGGCCAAACTTGGCCCATAACAGACAAGCTTTTTATGGCCAAACTTGGTCCATAAAAATATGAATAGATTATCATTATTTTTTGTTTAATTTCATTTTATCATTATATATGGTCAAACTTGGTTGAATTTCATTATATATGAATAGATTATCATTATATATGGCCAAACTTGGTTGAATTTCAAAATCAATAACGTAAAAATAATAAAGGTGTTATTTCTTGTTTAGCACCCAAAATTTGGCTTTTTACAAAACTAACATCTAGTTACCTTTTTTCAGAGTATGAACGTCCAAATATTGAAGAACAAAATGAACTCCAACCCATATTTTCACTTTCACTGACGTCTCATGATGATAAAAAAATTGAATGTGAAGTAAAGGGTGCCATCCCAAAATCAATAACATAAGAAATAATATTTCTTGTTTAGCACCTAAAATTTGGCTATTAACAAAACTAGCATCTAGTTGCCGTTTTTTCATAATATGAACGTCCAAATATCGAAGTGCACAGTAAACTCCAACCAATACAATCACTTCCATTGACATCTCAATGAGTTGCTCATGGTAGAAGCAAAAATGAAGGTTTGGAGTTCATGTTTTGGGTTGAGGGTTGGCTTCATAGATAGTCAAGTTTCAGGTAAATCATTTTCTACAAGTAATAAGTAAATAGAAAATGCAAAGTATAAGAAAATAAGTAATAAGTAAATAGACAAACTGCATAGATGTCATTAGAAATGCCCATTACTATATCATATTTCTAATTCCAAAGAGAGTGGATATATTGCCGAAGATTAAAGTTCTAATTAGCGAAAAAAAAAACAAAAAACGTGCAAGCAATATCAGTTAGAACCAACAAAAAATCCTGAAGTCATAAAACTATATTTGTTTAACATCCAATATTTAAAATTTCCTAACACAACCTAACTGAACACTGGCACCAAAGATAAATAAATAAATTAATTAAATTAAATAGTAAAACAATAAAAAAACTAAAAAAATAAAAAACTGGCGCCAACTTCAAAATGTTCTGACAGAAAAAAAAAATGTTATCATATCTTCAGAAGATTAACAACTAGAAGATGCAACGGCAAAAAATTACAACAACAACAAAGTCTTAATCCCACTACGTGGGGTCGGTTGCATGAATCCTTTTTCTCCATTGCGTCCTATTTAGTGTCATATTTTCATTTAGTAAATTAANCTGTTTAACATCCAATATTTCCTAACACAACCTAACTGAACACTGGCACCAAAAATAAATAAATACATTAAATTAAATAATAAAACAATAAAAAAAAGTAAAAAAACAAAAAACTGGCGCCAACTTCAAAATGTTCTGACAGAAAAAAAAAATGTTATCATATCTTCAGAAAATTAACAACTAGAGGCATGCAACGGCAAAAAATTACAACAACAAAGTCTTAATCCCACTGCGTGGGGTCGGTTGCATGAATACTTTTTCCCCGTTGCGCCCTATTTAGTGTCATATTTTCATTTAGTAAATTAAGATCATTTTTTATACAATAAGCCCAAGTCTTCCTAGGTCTACCTTTGCCTTTCTTAACACAAGTCGAATCTAAAACATAAAGGCAAAAAAATTACAGAAACCAAAAATTAAATACAAAAAGCCAAATTGAAATGCCAATATATATATATATATATAGAGGGAAGGAGCATTATACAGCTCCCTATTCATTGAAATAAAAGTACAAATAGTGGAGTGGAGACGGATCCCCGCATCTAAAGAACCCAAAAAAATACAAAACTCACTCCCAAAGGGTTCCATCTCCATCATTACAACTCAACACCCAAAAAACAAAGAAATAAGTAAATACCAAGAAACCCATACATGTACACCGAAGCAAAAGAGAACCAAAATGTATAGCATGTATACCGAAGCAAAGAAAACCAAAGCGTATAGAAGTAAGAACAAGGGAACCCAATCCAATCACAATAAGAGTCCTCATGAATACATGGAGAAAAGAGTGAGCCTTGACGAAACTCCAATACACCACGGTGCAGTCCTTGCCAAGCAAAAGCCTCAGCCAGAAGTAGCAAAAACAGTAAGCCAACCAGCAGTAATTGAAGAGACAGAGCAACAGCATAACCGGGCAATAGAGGGACCCAGATGTCGAAACCAAACAGGCAATGACAATAACCAAACAACCAATACCATAGAGCAAAAAACAGAAACAATAATAGAAACAATAGTATGAGTAGAAAATGAGATAAGTACAGGAACCAACCCCAAACTAGCCAAATGCTTCCATACTGGAAAATTATCCCGTAACCATGAGAGGACAATCTCTACCATAAAATTAACCATATACCGACCAGAGTAATGTGCCAAAAAATGGCACAAGAAACTCATACGAAACTAAATACAAATAAAGAGGGTTAACCAAAAGGTTAGGCTACCGGGAGCAATCACGACGAACATAAGGAGCATCCACAGAAATATGAGAGGATATGAGTTTAATTCTCTTAATACAAAAGAGTATCTCATGATGCATCAGCGCCACTAGCAAGAATATCAACCAAAATACGGGACTCACACTCAATGATAGTAAACTGTCAATTAAGAGATAAAACAATCATGATAACCATCAACATGGCCCTAGCCTCCGCTTCAAGAGGAGTATCATAGAAACAGGGAGAAGAAAAGAAGAGAATACAGTCCCCGACATTATTCCTAGCAATGCCCCCACAACCAGCATTGCAAGCTTTTGAGCTCTCAACGGTGTTAATCTTCACCCACCCTGTGGGAGGAGGCCGCCATCTCACCAAAACTGGGAGTTGCGGTATCCTCCCCCCAACCATAATCGCTAGCCTCATAGATTCAAAATATGAAATGCCGGAGAAAAAACTGTCTTTAGCAACTCCCACCTTACAAAATTTGTTAGCATAAGCAATGATATACGCAAAAACCGTCGTACTTAGAATGACTTTACCCTCATGCTTGATATCATTACGGGTCATCCAAATAAACCAACAAATAATGTAAGAATAAATTTGCAAAAAATGTTTATGTTTCCGATCCGGGTGAATGGTGCCAAGTAGATTCTGATCAGGAGACAAATTAATACCAAACCAAAGACCAACCTTCCGCCAAATAAACCGTGAATAAGGACATAAAAAAAGGTGCTCACTAGACTCCTTTTCCGCGTTGCACAACAAACAAAGCGAAGCAAGTCTCAACCCCTTCAATTTCAAAATATCGTTGCAAGGAATAACAAAGTGAAAGATCCTCCAAGCCAAGAAGGACATGGAGGGAGTTAAAGCCAAACTCCAAACACTCTCTCCCAAGGAAATTTTATTAAAATTATGTAGAGATGAATATAAGTACTTGGTGACTGAACATGAGGAGGACAATTTCAAAGTCGGATTGTTTTGCGAATGAGGCTCCAAAGGAATTGAAGCAATAAAATTAGCCCCCTCCGACCACACCAGACTGACAAGAAGAAGAAAATTCCAATTACCATCAACCCACGTGTCACAAACAAGAAGGCTAGCATATCGCGCATCCCTCAAGTCTAGCGTAACATGGGACCAAGTTTCATGCTAAAAAGAAATGTTACCACAACCCACCTCCTAGTAATGAAATCCTTGGCCCATTATTTAAATTGAAGCAATCTCTTCCACACCCTAGAGTCACCCAACCGCCACTTAACATAGCCCATAGGGAGTCCCCTTTCTGAAATTTAAACCAAAGTTTAAAAAGATTTATATCAGCAATATGATGAAGTGATTTGAACCCCAAACCACGAGCATAAGTTGGTTTGCAAATATTCTTCCAAGACATCCATCTTCTACCAGAGTGGTTTCCCACCCATAAAAACTTTTTAAAACATCTTTCAAGGATCAATTGGATGCTCTTTCTGATTTGGATGACTTGTAAAGCATACAAAGGAAGAGATTGCAGGATGCTCTTAAGCAAAGTAATTCGACCACCAAATGACAGGAAATTGTTTTTCCAATAAAAAATTCTTTTCCACACCTTTTCCACCATCTCATCAAACTGAGTCTCCCTTTTTTTGCCCTTGAGTAAGTTAACCCTCAAATATTTTAGTGGGAGAGTAGAGACAGAGAAACCAGTGAAATTGGTAATCCAACGTGCATTAACCGATTAATGGTATTCCCCATGTATAAGTGACATTTATTTGCACTAAAGAGAAGCCCAGAAACAGATTGGAAATCTTCCCGTAACCGATATATTTTCCTTACCGCTTGTAACTAGCATTAGAAAACAAAATAATATCATCCTGCATACGTTAAATGTGTTACCGAAGTATTGGATTTATGAGCATAGTGCAAAGTGGGAGTTTGCCTAAAAAGTTCATTTATAAGGCAAGAGAAGTAATCAAAGATTATGATGAAAATCGTAAGAGATAAGAGGTCAACCTGCTTAATCCCACACCCTGCACTAAAGAACCCACGAGAATGATCGTTGATGAGAATACTGCATTTATTACATTGAAGCCAGGAATGTAAAAGTTTGCAAAATGCCCGAGAAAACTCCCGAGCCTTGAGGACATGAAGAATAAAATATCAATTAACAGAGTCATAAGTTTTATGAATACCCAATTTAGTGACCATGTTGTCTCATCTACATCTCTTATCAACATCCAGAATAAGTTCTCGAGCAAGCATAATATTGCCCGTAATCCCACAACCTTGAATAAAAGCAGAATGATTCAGAGAAATCAAAAGATGAAGGTGAGGACATGAAGAATAAAATCTCAACTAACAGAGTCATAAGGTTTACGAATATCTAATTTAGTGACCATGACCTTTACATCTCTTATCAGCATCCAGAATAAGTTCCCGAGCAAGCATAATATTGTCCACAATCCCACGACCTTGGATAAAAGCAGATTGATTCGAAGAGATCAAAAGATGGAGGTGAGGTTGAATCCGTCTAACCGACAGTTTATTAATTATTTTAGACACAACTGATGTCAGAGAAGTAAGTCTAAAATGATCCCAAGTGGTTTTTTGAGTAGATTTGGGAATGAGGACAAAAGTAGCAGCAGAGAAATAATTCCAGGTGCATCACCCCTAAAAAAACTCTGAATGGTTTCCACAACTTCTTTCTGCAAAATACCCCAACATTTAATATAGAAATCAGAGATAAAACCATCAGGATTAGGAGCTTTGTTACAATTGATTTCCGAGAGGACAAAAAATATTTCCTCAGCCGAGGGAATACCACAGAGGTCAAGATCCTCCATGTAATGATGCACATCATCAAATGCATAAGCCTCAATAGAACCCGAAGTCTCACGAGCTGCGAACAGGTTGGAGAAATAATGGACAGCGCTCTCACCCAACTCCTCATCCCCAATAATCCAGTTACCAATAGCATTTTTAATTCTAACAATAGTATTGGTAGCCCGACGTTGTTTAATGAAAGCATGAAAATACTTGGTATTTCTATCACCTTGAGAAAAATGAGTCTCCCCTACTTTTTGTTGCAAAAGCTCCTCCTCCCAAAGGGAGGCCTCCAATAATTCTTTGTGACCTCCTGCAGATCAGGAACAATATCAGCAGAAGATTCATCCAGAGCCTATAACAGAGTAACCCTCTGCTCAGCCCTCATGACTCTAGCATGTACATCACCGAAAACATCCCATTTCCAAGATCTTAAAGCAAAAGCCACCTTTTTATGTAGCTTCCAAAGAGTAAACCAAGCATTACCCACCTCAACACATCTCCAATTAGTTGCAACAACTCTCATAAAATCATCATGTCTAGCGCAAACATTTAAATACCGAAAGTGACAAGTGGAGACATTTTTGAAAAAATGAAAGAATAAGAGGAGGGGATTATGATCAAACCCAGATCTATATAGATGCTGAACTTGAGAGAAGCCATAAGAGGAAATCCATGATTGATTAGCAAAACAACTATCGAGGCGCTCAAAAAGTTTGCCCCTTCTCAAAGTAAACTTGGAACCAACAAACCCCAAATCAGAGATGCAGGCCAAATCCATAGCCCCATTGAAATTATCTATTAAATTGGGATCAACTCTCCTACCTCCCAATTTATTTGAGTATGCATAATCATATTAAAATCTCCTCCCACCATCCAATTTCCTTGGATTAAAGCTCCCATACTAGATAGTTTGTGCCAAAGATCATATCTTGCAACATTTGAAGACCTAGCATAAAAGAAAGTAAAGCAACCAGAGAATTCCTCCATATTAAGAGAGATGCATAAATTGTCTATCATCAGTGATTACATTAATCGTGATATGCTTCCGCCAAAACAACCAAATTTTATTAGAGTAATTAGCAAAGAAAGATAAATGTTTAAATTTACCCAAAATACGATCATCCAGAAAAGAGACCAAAGGTTACAGAATAGAGAAAATACAAACTTTATGGATCATTGTCATTAATTTAAGTCTACTAAGGGAGTAAGGATCTGTAACTCCCCTTATATTCCAAATCAAGACATTAAACATGAATAGACATTTTACCCTTCCCAGAAGATTTAGTCTGGGTCCGTCCATTGTCTCCTTCTGGATAATAGTGATTCACATCCATCAAATCATTTCAACGCTTATGATTTTGAACCTCCTTTTGGCCTCAATACTTTCTCCGATGAAATTTTTGAACATGTCATTCATCCCTCAATATTTTAGAAACCTCCTCCAAAAGAGTGTCAGAAAGCACAGTAGCATGATCTGGCTATAAGGAGGTATTTTCAGGAAGAATCAATGCATCAGGATGAGGAATCGAAGAAAGCCGCACCCCACCAGTATTAGCAACAGTAGTTAACCGCATCCTAGGCAGAACAAGAGCCTCAGCGTCTCTCTCATCATGAGAAGATATAGGATTAATTTGTTCGATAGGCAACACAGGAGTTTCAAAATCAGTATCATGACCCATAATAGGGGCCAAATCATGACAACGAACATGAGGGGAGATAGTCCCGGCAGGAACAACGCCCGGAACCTCCTCCACACTAACAGTGGGAATCAAAGAAGGCTGCTTGATATTAGACTGTTTCGTAACACCCCGCTTCTGCAACTTAGGGTGTAAACGAAAACATTAACCCGGGGCATGACCAAACATGCGACAATGAGTACAGTAAGAAAGGTGTTGCACTAAAATTACCTGTTGCTAGTAACCATTATGCGCTGAACTGAGCCAAACCTCATCAGGTGGATGTAAGGTAACATCTCGTTCAATCAGAACCCTAGCCATAGACGGTCTCGACAAGGTGTAGGTGGGGGCATCGAACTTAAGAGGTTTCCCAAACATAGCAGCTAACGAAAACAAATCTCATGATTAAAAAAATGAACCTTCAAACCAGGAAATCTAAGCCATACAGAAATAATCCGCGCTTCAGCTTTGGGGTCAAAATCGACGGACCACTACAATATTTTCATCGCAAAATCATCGAACCACACCAGACGCCAGGCAAAAAGACAAGTATAATCCTCCTCATTGGACAATTGAATCAAAATATGCCTTCCATCCAAATGAACGATCTTCCAGCTGCCAACTAGTTTCATGAGCTCAAAATGTTTCCAAAGAAACTCCAACTTCGAATGACCATACAAGAATTTCCCCACCAGAGAGAGACGACAGGAAGAAGTGAGTTCGACATTCTCAGAGTCTGAGAGGAAGAGAGTGAGCTTACCTCCTTTCCTATCCGGACGTCGGATGAAATTTGTCTCGATACCGAGCACGAGGGAGTCATGAAAGACGGGAGGGAAGATTAGAAATGCCAATATATATATATATATA
>JXCR01059138.1:148256-160800 GCA_002079205.1 Phalaenopsis hybrid cultivar
TATATATATATTAAACTCCAAAATTGTCTCTTTAATAGATATATCTTAAAGAAAAAGTTAAAAAGTAGGGGTAAAACACAAAGGAGCTAATCAATAATAAGTTCCCCAAACATTGAAAGACGTAATAGACTAAGACGTAACAGACATAAACAAACATCATTTGGAACAAAGGATGCAATCTTTTTGCCATTCTTGATCAATTGAACCCTAGCACATTTTCTGATAGCAGAGTTGGGTTGCTTAGCCTCAAAGCCAATTTTTTCCAACACAATGCCTTTTGCATGAGAAGACCCAGAAAAAGGCTTCTTCCATTCATTTCCAAGGTGACTTTTCTTGTCCCACCTCTGATTTCTTCTATGGGTCTTCAGTTTTCGACCAGCTCCCATACCGCGTGTTTTCCCCATATTGAGAAGCGGGAGCCTCTGCAACCAAGCGAATTATGGAAGACGCAGCAGCAGAGCGAGGGGTAGAGATCTTGATTATAGTGTGTGTGTGTGTGTGTGTGTGTGTGTTGAATCTAAAAGTGTATGGGAGACACGCCTAAGGAATAGAGCGGGAAAGAGAGGAAGAAAGTAGAAAGCTTCGTAATGAGTAGTAAAATCGTGGAACCTTTATTCATGATTTGAGCCCCTATTTATAGGAATGGGAGACACGTCTAAGGAATGAACGTGTAATTATATTATGACCCATAGAAAAATAAGTACAATGGGAGCATTTTGATCAATACAGAAATGGCGTCCAACCGGATGGGGACGAGAGACTTGGATGGCACCCAGCCAGATTTTTAGGCCGAGCGGCCGCGCGACGGAAGCCAGATTTTTAGGCCAAAGGAATAGCCGTGTAATTATATTATGACCCATAGAAAAACAACTACAATGGGGGCATTTTGATCAATACAGAAATGGCGTCCGATCGGATGAGGACGGGAGATTTGGATGGCACCCAACCCATTGTTTCATTATTTGAATAACCATCTTCCGGGTTTCATTATTTGAAAAAATGTATTTGAAAAAAAAATTATAGAATCTGGCTTCCGTCGTGGGAGTTTGCCACGACATTATGGTTATGTAGTTTTCTCATAAACGTATAGAATCTGGTAGGGTTTTTTAATATATCCCAACGAAAGTGACACTGAACTCAGTGGCAATCATCAAAACATTTGTAATCTTTCTCCATCGCTTGGAGCTTCCCTGCTCCATTGAGCTCTTCACCCACTTCTTAGGTTTCAAGGTGGATAGGGGTAGATATGTAGTTTTCTCATCTGATTCAAGACTCTGGGTTGTTGGAGTAGAGAGCAAGATTAAGGACTAGCGATTAAAGTTTGTAATCACCTCGAAGAAAAGAGGATGGGGAATTTCCATCCGAACCACCTTAAGGGATGTGTCGAAGTCAAAGGCCCTACCAAAGTCCGCAAGGGTTTACACTAAAATGATTGAGAGCGAGGAGTTGTCCGTATTCCAATATCTAGAAGCGGCGGGAGTTAATGGGACTGTGGCCGAACTTTTGGTGACATGAATAGTTATGGGAGAAATCATACGCCAAGGAGAGGGAGAGAAAGAAAGTCGTGGTGGCAAGGACCATCGAGAAGAAGCCAAAGGAGAAGATTGTCAATGGGATATGGGATCATTCTTCACCGTCGTGAAAATTAATGGGCACTCCCAAAGCTTGTAAAGAGCTTCCTTATCTTTCTTGCATCTCTCCTTTTTTTTTTAACTTCTTTTGATTGTTTGTTTATGTGAACAGTGTGTGGGACATCCAGGAGGCGTCAGGAGGCTTTGCCCAAATTGCCTAGCTCTCAGGACTCAAGTTCTAAAAGAGAGGGGCCTCCAGCCGGCAAATCCGAGAGAAGGGGAGAGTTGGGCGTCACTTTTGTTGATCCTCACGAAAGGGTGGCATTGCAAAACAATCCCCAGTGGACATGGTGTCGGATTCGGGAGATGAGGCTCTCATGGAAGAAACCCGGGAGCAGGGAATTCTCCGTTGGAAGGTAAAGGAACCGGCCGACCCCTCCTTTGTAGCGAGAAGGAGGCTGCCCTCCGAGATGGATCCGCCCAACGGAGGGGGAGAATAATGTGTAGGGAAGTTCGAGTAGCCATACATCATGGTGGATACCAAGAAGGAATGGTATGTCGACCTGACTTTGGGGGAGACATCTGAAGCTGATGAATATCCCTGCCATTTGGCGGAGGCGGTCTAGTTGGAAGGTCTTGACTCTGTGCTGCAAGGGAAAGAGTACATGAACCTGGGTGAGATTATCGATCGATTTAGCTTACTCACATGGTCAATCGACCACTTCTAGTCAAAGGCCCTTGTCAACGAGGAGCGGAAGAGAAAAGCGGGCGACCAACTGGTTTCCAAGTCGATCACGGTCAAGCGGAGTTCACCCTCCTTGAGAAGAAGCTCAAGGAAACCACCCGAGAGTCAGGGCAAAGGTAAAAAGGGCATGAACAAACTGTTGAGGCCCTGACAAAGAAAAATAAAGAGTTAAAGGAGACCATGGTCGGGATGTTCACCCAGAAGGCCATGTCGAGGCATTTTCCGAGCAAATACAGACTATGGCTGTCGAACGCTTTGCAAAGAAAGGACTGGTGGAGCCCATGTGGACTGACATAGACCAACTCGCCACTCTTATCACAGATTCAGATGAGGAAGGTGGCGAGGCAGATCGTCCGGGCGAAGCTAGAGACAAAGGCTACGACGAGTGCGTAGCCACCTAGGCTCTTCTTCACATCTTTTTATCTGCAGTTTTTTTTTTTCTTCTCATTTTCTTCTTTCTTTTTTTTCAAAAAATCTGTGTCGCCCCGCNTTGTTTAATTTCATTTTATCATTATATATGGTCAAACTTGGTTGAATTTCATTATATATGAATAGATTATCATTATATATGGCCAAACTTGGTTGAATTTCAAAATCAATAACGTAAAAATAATAAAGGTGTTATTTCTTGTTTAGCACCCAAAATTTGGCTTTTTACAAAACTAACATCTAGTTACCTTTTTTCAGAGTATGAACGTCCAAATATTGAAGAACAAAATGAACTCCAACCCATATTTTCACTTTCACTGACGTCTCATGATGATAAAAAAATTGAATGTGAAGTAAAGGGTGCCATCCCAAAATCAATAACATAAGAAATAATATTTCTTGTTTAGCACCTAAAATTTGCCTATTAACAAAACTAGCATCTAGTTGCCGTTTTTTCATAATATGAACGTCCAAATATCGAAGAGCACAGTAAACTCTAACCAATATAATCACTTTCATTGACATCTCAATGAGCTGATCAAGGTAGAAGCAAAAATGAAGGTTTGGAGTTCATGTTTTGGGTTGAGGGTTGGCTTCATAGATAGTCAAGTTTCAGGTAAATCATTTTTCTACAAGTAATAAGTAAATAGAAAATGCAAAGTATAAGAAAATAAGTAATAAGTAAATAGACAAACTGCATAGATGTCATTAGAAATGCCCATTACTATATCATATTTCTAATTCCAAAGAGAGTGGATATATTGCCGAAGATTAAAGTTCTAATTAGCGAAAAAAAAAAAAAAACGTGCAAGCAATATCAGTTAGAACCAACAAAAAATCCTGAGTCATGTAAAACTATATTTGTTTAACATCCAATATTTAAAATTTCCTAAGACAACCTAACTGAACACTGGCACCAAAAATAAATAAATTAATTAATTAAATTAAATAATAAAACAATAAAAAAAAAAGTAAAAAAAAAAAAACTGGCGCCAAATTCAAAATGTTCTGACAGAAAAAAAAAATGTTATCATATCTTCAGAAGATTAACAACTAGAGGCATGCAACGACAAAAAATTACAACAACAAAGCCTTAATCCCACTAAGTGGGGTAGGTTACATGAATCCTTTTTCTCCATTGCGTCATATTTAGTGTTATATTTTCATTTAGTTCTAGTAAATTAAGATCATTTTTTATACAATAAGCCCAAGTCTTCCNATATTCAAGTAACTTGATAAGGAATGAATACAAATATGCTCCACAGCTCAAATCAACAAGGCAAAGCAAATATTCACATTGATGTCATCTAATTCATTAAAAGAAAAAGGTCCGCAGAACTATGAACAAAATTCAGATAACATAGTTATTGCAAATGGAGAAAAATTATGAGTAATTACAAGGAAAAAAAGTATCATCATCATAACTCAAGTTTCCTACATGGGAGACATCATAGCTATAAATATTTAATTCTTTGAAAGGTTGCATTTTGCATTAAAGTAAGATCAAAACGTACAAGAAGTGGGTATGTATGGAGGTATGCATGTAAGAAACGAGCCTTCTCATCTCTAAAAAAAACCAAAAAAGAATGGTTCTCATGTACACCTTTTAAGACAAAACCGTCCCATAGAGCAAGCAGTGCACCGGTCGGCATTTCATTTGCAATCTCTGGGGATAAAATGAAATAGCACTGAAAAAATTAAGGAGGCCAAACTTGGCCCATAACAGAAGCTTTTTATGGCCAAACTTGGTCCATAAAAATATGAATAGATTATCATTATTTTACTTTTCGAAAAACATGAAGTAAGGTTGAATTTCAAAATCAATAACGTAAAAATAATAAAGGGGTTATTTCTTGTTTAGCACCCAAAATTTGGCTTTTTACAAAACTAACATCTCGTTACCTTTTTTCATAGTATGAACGTCCAAATATTGAAGAACAAAATAAACTCCAACCCATATTTTCACTTTCACTGACGTCTCATGATGATAAAAAAATTGAATGTGAAGTAAAGGGTGCCATCCCAAAATCAATAACATAAGAAATAATATTTCTTGTTTAGCACCTAAAATTTGGCTATTAACAAAACTAGCATCAAGTTGCCGTTTTTTCATAATATGAACGTCCAAATATCGAAGTGCACAGTAAACTCCAACAAATACAAGCACTTCCATTGACATCTCAATGAGTTGCTCATGGTAGAAGCAAAAATGAAGGTTTGGAGTTCATGTTTTGGGTTGAGGGTTGGCTTCATAGATAGTCAAGTTTCAGGTAAATCATTTTTCTACAAGTAATAAGTAAATAGAAAATGCAAAGTATAAGAAAATAAGTAATAAGTAAATAGACAAACTGCCTAGATGCCATTAGAAATGCCCATTACTATATCATATTTCTAATTCCAAAGAGAGTGGATATATTGCCGAAGATTAAAGTTCTAATTAGCGAAAAAAAAAACAAAAAACGTGCAAGCAATATCAGTTAGAACCAACAAAAAATCCTGAAGTCATGTAAAACTATATCTGTTTAACATCCAATATTTCCTAACACAACCTAACTGAACACTGGCACCAAAAATAAATAAATACATTAAATTAAATAATAAAACAATAAAAAAAAGTAAAAAAACAAAAAACTGGCGCCAACTTCAAAATGTTCTGACAGAAAAAAAAAATGTTATCATATCTTCAGAAAATTAACAACTAGAGGCATGCAACGGCAAAAAATTACAACAACAAAGTCTTAATCCCACTGCGTGGGGTCGGTTGCATGAATACTTTTTCCCCGTTGCGCCCTATTTAGTGTCATATTTTCATTTAGTAAATTAAGATCATTTTTTATACAATAAGCCCAAGTCTTCCTAGGTTTACCTTTGCCTTTCTTAACACAAGTCGAATCTAAAACATAAAGGCAAAAAAATTACAGAAACCAAAAATTAAATACAAAAAGCCAAATTGAAATGCCAATATATATATATATATATAGAGGGAAGGAGCATTATACAGCTCCCTATTCATTGAAATAAAAGTACAAATAGTGGAGTGGAGACGGATCCCCGCATCTAAAGAACCCAAAAAAATACAAAACTCACTCCCAAAGGGTTCCATCTCCATCATTATAACTCAACGCCCAAAAAACAAAGAAATAAGTAAATACCAAGAAACCCATACATGTATACAGAAGCAAAAGAGAACCAAAATGTATAGCATGTATACCAAAGCAAAGAAAACCAAAGCGTATAGAAGCAAGAACAAGGGAACCCAATCCAATCACAATAAGATCCCTCATGAATACATGGAGAAAAGAGTGAGCCTTGACGAAACTCCAGTACGCCACGGTGCAGTCCTTGCCAAGCAGAAGCCTCAACCAGAAGGAGCGAAAACAGTAAGCCAACCAACAGTAATTGAAGAGATAGAGCAATAGCATAACTGGACAAGAGAGGGACCCAAATGTCGAAACCAAACAGGCAATGACAATAACCAAACAGGCAATGACAATAACCAAACAGCCCAATACCATAGAGAAAAAAACAGAAACAATAATAGAATCAATAGTATGAGTAGAAAAGGGGATAAATACAGGAACCGACCCCAAACTAGCCAAATGCTTCCATGCTAGAAAATTATCCCGTAACCATGAGAGGACAATCTCTACCATAAAATTAACCATATACCGATCCGAGTAATGTGCCAAAAAATGGCACAAGAAACTCGTATGAAACTAAATACAGATAAATAAGGTTAACCAAAAAGGCCAGGCTACCAGGAGCAATCACGACAAACATAAGAAGCATCCACAGAAATATGAGAGGATATGAGTTTAATTCTCTTAATACAATAGAGAATATCCCATGGTGCACCAGCCCCACTAGCAAGAATATCAACCAAAATAAGAGAGTCACTCGCAATGATAATAAGCTGCCAATTAAGAGATAAACAATCATAACAGCCATCAACATAACCCTAGCCTCCGCTTCAAGAGGAGTATCAGAGAAACAGGAAGAAGAAATGAAGAGAATACTTTCCCCGACATTATTCCTAGCAACCAGCATTGCAAGTTTTTCAGCTCTCATCGGTGTTAATCTTCACCCACCCTGTGGGAAGAGGCCGCTATCTCACCAAAATTGGGAGTTGCGGTATCCTCCCCCCAACCATAACCGCTAGCCTCATAGATTCAAAATATGAAATGCCCGAGAAAAACCTGTCTTTAGCAACTCCCACCTTACAAAATTTGTTAGCATAAGCAATGATATATGTAAAAACCTTTGTACTTAGAATGATTTTACCCTCATGTTTGATATCATTACGGGTCATCCAAATAAACCAACAAATAATGTAAGAATAAATTTGCAAAAAATGTTTATGTTTCCGATCCGGGTTACAAACCTGAATGGTGCCAAGTAGATTCCGATCAGGAGACAAATTTATACCAAACCAAAGACCAACCTTCCGCCAAATAAACCGTGAATAAGGACATAAAAAAAGTTGCCACTAGACTCCTTTGACGCATTGCACAACAAACAAAGCGAAGCAAGTCTCAACCCTTTCAATTTCAAAATATCGTCGCAAGGAATAACAAAGTGAAAGATCCTCCAAGCCAAGAAGAACATGGAGGGAGTTAAAGCCAAACTCCAAACACTCTCTCCCCAAAAAAATTTATTAAAATTATGTAGAGCAGAATATAAGGACTTGGTGAGTGAACATGTGGAGGACAATTTCAAAGTCGGAGTGTTTTGCGAATGAGGCTCCAAAGGAATTGAAGCAATAAAATTAGCCCCCTCCGATTACACCAGACTGACAATAAGAAGAAAATTTCAATTACCATCAACCCACGTGTCACAAACAAGAAGGCTAGCATATCGCGCATCCCTCAAGTCTAGTGTAACATGGGACCAAGTTTCATGCCAAAAAGAAATGTTCCCACAACCCACCTCCTAGTAAATGAAATCCTTGGCCCATTCTCTAATTTGAAGCAATCTCTTCCACACCCTAGAGTCACCCAACCGCCAATTAACATAGCCCATAGGGAGTCCCCTTTCCGAAATTTAAACCAAAGTTTAAAAAGATTTATATCAGCAATATGATGAAGTGATTTGAACCTCAAACCACCAACATAAGTTCGTTTGCAAATATTCTTCCAAGGCATCCATCTTCTACCAGAGTGGTTTTTTACCCATAAAAACTTGTTAAAACATCTTTCAAGGATCAATTGGATGCTCTTTTGGATTTGGATGACTTGTAAAGCATACAAAGGAAGAGATTGCAGGATGCTCTTAAGCATAGCAATTCAACCACCAAATGACAGGAAAATTGTTTTTCCAATAAAAAATTCTTTTCCACACCTTTTCCACCACCTCATCAAACCGAGTCTGTCTTTTTCTGCCATTGAGTAAGTTAACCCTCAGATATTTTAGCGGGAGAGTAGAGACAGAGAAACCAGTGAAATTGGCAATACAACGTGCATTAGCCGATTAACGGTATTCCCCATGTATAAGTGACATTTATTTGCACTAAAGAGAAGCCCAAAAACAGATTAGAAATCTTCCAGTAAACGATATATTTTCCTTACCGCTTGTAACTAGCATTAGAAAACAAAATAATATCATCCACATACGCCAAATGTGTTACCAAAGTATTGGATTTATGAGCATAACACAAAGTGAGAGTTTGCCTAAAAAGTTCATTCATAAGGCAAGAGAAGTAATCAAAGATTAGGATGAAAATCGTAAGGGATAAGAGGTCACCCTGCTTAATCCCACACCACACTAAAGAACCCACGAGAATGATCGTTGATGAGAATACTACATTTATTATATTGAAGTCAGGAATGTAAAAGTTTGCAAAATGCCCGAGAAAACCCCCGTGCCTTGAGGACATGAAGAATAAAATATCAACTAACAGAGTCATAAACTTTATGAATATCCAATTTAGTGACCATGTTGTCTCCTCTAGATCTCTTATCAACATCCAGAATAAGTTCTCGAGCAAGCATAATATTGCCCGTAATCCCACGACCTTGGATAAAAGCAGATTGATTCAGAGAAATCAAAAGATGAAGGTAAGGACATGAAAAATAAAATCTCAACTAACAGAGTCATAATCTTTATGAATATCCAATTTAGTGACCATGTTGCCTCCTCTACATCTCTTATCAACAACCAGAATAAGTTCCCGAGCAAGCATAATATTGTTCGTAATCCCACGACCTTAGATAAAAGCAGATTGATTCGGAGAGATCAAAAGATGAAGGTGAGGTTGAATCTGTCTAACCAACAGTTTACTAATTCTTTTAGACACAACTGATGTCAGAGAAATAAGTCTAAAATGATCCCAAGTGGTTTTTTGAGTAGATTTGGGAATGAGGACAAGAGTAGCGGCAGAGAAATAATTCCAGGTGCATCACCCCTAAAAAAACTCTGAATAGTTTCCACAACCTCTTTATGCACAATACCCCAACATTTAATATAGCAATCAGAGGTAAAACCATCAGGATAAGGAGCTTTGTTACAATTGATTTCTGAGAGGACAAAAAATATTTCCTCAGTCGAGGAAATACCACAGAGGTCAAGATCCTCCATGTAATGATGCACATCATCAAATGCATAAGCCCCAATAGAACCCAAAGTTTCACAAGCTGCGAACAGGCTGGAGAAATAATGGACAGCGCTCTCACCCAACTCCTCATCCCCAATAATCCAGTTACCATTAGCATTTTTAATTCTAACAATAGTATTGGTAGCCCGACGTTGTTTAATGCAAGCATGGAAATACTTGGTATTTTTATCACCTTGAGAAAAATGAGTCTCCCCTGCTTTTTGTTGCAAAAGCTCCTCCTCCCAAAGGGAGGCCTCCAATAATTCTTTGTGAGCCTCCTGCAGATCAGGAACAATATCAACAGAAGATTCATCCAGAGCCTATAACAGAGTAACCCTCTACTCAGCCCTCTTGACTCTAGCATGTACATCACCGAAAACATCCAATTTCCAAGATCTTAAAGCAAAAGCCACCTTTTTATGTAGCTTCCAAAGAGTAAACCAAGCATTACCCACCTCAACACATCTCCAATTAGTTGCAACAACTCTCATAAAATCATCATGTCTAGCCCAAACATTTAAATATCGAAAGTGACAATTTGAGACATTTTTGAAAAAATGAAAGGATAAGAGGGGATTATGATAAAACCCAGATCTATATAGATGCTGAACTTGAGAGAAGCCATAAGAGGAAATCCATGATTAATTAGCAAAACAACTATCGAGACGCTAAAAAAGTTTGCCCCTTTTCCAAGTAAACTTGGAACCAACAAACCCCAAATCAGAGATGCAGGCCAAATCCATAGCCCCATTGAAATTATCTATTAAATTGGGATCAACTCTCCTACCTCCCAATTTCTCTAAGTATGCATAATCATATTAAAATCTCCTCCCACCATTCAATTTCCTTGGATTAAAGCTCCCATATTAGATAGTTTGTGCCAAAGATCATATCTTGCAACATTTGAAGACCTAGCATAAAAGAAAGTAAAGCAACCAGAGAATTCCTCCATATTAAGAGAGATGCAGAAATTGTCTATCATCAGTGATTACATTAACTGTGATATGCTTCCGCCAAAACAACCAAATTTTATTAGAGTAATTAGCAAAGAAAGATAAATGTTTGAATTTACCCAAAATACGATCATCCAGAAAGAGACAAAAGGTTCCAGAATAGAGAAAATACAAACTTTATGGATCCTTGTCATTAATTTAAGTCTACCAAGGGAGTAAGGATCTGCAACTCCCCTGATATTCTAAATTAAGACATTAAACATGAATAGACATTTTGCCCTTCCCAGAAGATCTAGTTTGGGTCCGTTCATTGTCTCCTTCTGGATAATAGTGATTCACATCCATCAAATCATTTCCACTCTTATGATTTTGAACCTCATTTTAGCCTCGATACTTTCTCCGGCGATATTTTTGAACATGTCATTCATCCCTCAATATTTTAGAAATCTCCTCCAAAGGATTGTCAGAAAGCACAGTAGCATGATCCGGTTGTAAAGAGGTATTTTCAGGAAGAATCAATGCATAAGGATGAGGAACCGAAGAAAGTTGCACCCCATCAGTATTAGCAACAATAGTTAACCGCATCCTAGGCAGAACAAGAGCCTGAGCGTCTCTCTCATCATGAGAAGATATAGGATTAATTTGTTTGATAGGCAACACAGGAGTTTCAAAATCAGTATCATGACCGATAGTAGGGGCCAAATCTTGACAACGAACAGGAGGGGAGATGGTCCCGGCAGAAACAACGCCCGAAACCTCCTCCACATTAACAGTGGGAATCAAAGAAGGTTGCTCGATATTAGACTGTTTCGTAACACCCCGCTTCTGGAACTTAGGGTGTAAACGAAAACATTAACCCGGGGCATGACCAAACATGCGGCAATGAGTACAGTAAGAAAGGTGTAGCACTAAAATTACCTGTTGCTAGTAACGATTATGCGCTGAACTGAGCCAAACCTCATCAGGTGGAGGTAAGGTAACATCTCGTTCAATTAGGACCCTAGCCATAGACGGTCTCGACAAGGTGTAGGTGGGGGCATCGAACTTAAGAGGTTTCCCAAACATAGCAGCTGACGAAAACAGAATCTCATGATTAAACAAATGAACCTTCAAACCAGGAAATATAAGCCATACAGAAATAATCAGCGCTTCAGCTTTGGGGTCGAAATCGACGGACCACTTTAATATTTTCATCGCAAAATCAATGAACCACACCAGATGCCAGGTAAAAAGACGAGTATAATCCTCCTCATTGGACAATTGAATCAAAATATGCCTTCCATCCAAATGATCGATCTTCCAGCTGCCAACTAGTTTCATGAGTTCAAAATGTTTCCAAAGAAACTCCAACTTCGAATGACCATGCAAGAATTTCCCCACCAGAGAGAGACGGCAGGAGGAAGCGAGTTCGACGTTCTTAGAGTCTGAGAGGAAGAGAGCGAGCTTACCTCCTTTCCTATCCGGACGTCGGATGAAATTTGTCTTGCTACCGAGCGTGAGGGAGTCATGAAAGGCGGGAGGGAAGATTAGAAATGCCAATATATATATATTAAACTCCAAAACTGTCTCTTTAATAGATAGATCTTAAAGAAAAAGTTAAAAAGCAGGGGTAAAAACACAAAGAAGCTAATCAATAATAAGTTCCCCAAACATTGAAAGACGTAACAGACTAAGATCTGGGCTTTTCCTTCTTCTCTTTGAAAAGAGTTAGGAGAGACACACCAGAAACCTTCACAACCTCGAACCTAACTCCAGGAATATCTCCCACAGCATACCCTTTAAGACCAAATCCAACAATCAATACTTCATCATTTTCCTCGATATAGTTCAAACAACCATCATTTGGAACAAAGGCTGCATTTTTTTTGCCATTCTTGATCAATTGAACCCTAGCACATTTTCTGCTAGCAGAGTTGGGTTGCTTAGCCTCAATGTAAAGTTTTTCCAACACAATGCCTTTTGCATGAGAAGACCCAGAAAAAGGCTTCTTCCATTCATTTCCAAGGTGACTTTTCTTGTATGATTTGTTTGCCCACCTCTGATTTCTTATATGGGTCTTCAGTTTTCGACCAGCTCCCATACCGCGTGTTTTCCCCATATTGAGAAGCGAGAGCCTCTGCAACCAAGCAAATTATGGAAGCCGCAGCGGCAGAGCGAGGGGTAGAGATCTCGATTATTCATATATAATATATATATATATATATATATATATATATATATATATATATATATATATATATATATATATATCTAGGGA
>JXCR01059138.1:160906-212055 GCA_002079205.1 Phalaenopsis hybrid cultivar
TATATATATATATATGTTGAATCTAAAAGTGAATGGGAGACACGCTTAAGGAACAGAGCGCGAAAGAGAGGAAGAAAGTAGAAAGCTTCGTAATGAGCAGTAAAATCATGTAACCTTTATTCATGATTTGAGCCCCTATTTATAGGAATGAGAGACACGTCTAAGGAATGGACGTGTAATTATATTATGACCCATAGAAAAATAAGTACAGTGGGGGCATTTTGATCAATACAGAAATGGCGTCCAACCGGATTGGGACGAGAACTTGGATGGCACCCAACCAGATTTTTAGGCCGAGTGGCCGCACTACGGAAGCCAGATTTTTAGGCCTAAGGAATAGACGTGCAATTATATTATGACCCATAGAAAAGTAAGTACAGTGGGGGCATTTTGATCAATACAGAAATGGCGTCCGACCAGATGAGGACGAGAGATTTGGATGGCAACCAGCCCATTGTTTCATTATTTGAATAACCATCTTCCGGGTTTCATTATTTGAAAAAATGTATTTGAAAAAAAACGTATAGAATCTGGCTCCCGTCGTGGGAGTTTGCCACGACATTATGGTTATGTAATTTTCTCATAAACGTATAGAATCTGGTAGGGCCTTTGAATATATCCCGACGAAAGTGACACTGAACTCGGTGGCAATCATCAAAACATTTGTAATCTTTCTCCATCGCCTGGAGCTTCCCTGCTCCATCGAGCTCTTCACCCACTTCTTAGGTTTCAAGGTGGATAGGGGCAGATACTTAGTTTTCTCATCTGATTCAACACTCTGGGTTGTTGGGGTAGAGAGCAAGATTAAGCAGTAGCGATTAAAGTTTGTAATCACCTCGAAGAAAAGAGGATGGGTAATTTCCATCCGAACCACCTTAAGGGATGTCTCGATGTCAAAGGCCCTACCAAAGTCCGCAAGGGTTTACACTAAAATGATTGAGAGTGAGGAGTTGTCCGTATTCCAATATCTAAAAGCGGCGGGAGTCAATAGGACTTTGTGGCCGAACTTTTGGTGACATGAATAGTTATGGGAGAAATCATACGCCAAGGAGAGGGAGAGAAAGAAAGCCGTGGTGGCAAGGACCATCGAGAAGAAGCCAAAGGAGAAGATTGCCCATGGGACAGGGGATCATTCTTAATGGTCGTGAAAATTAATGGGCACTCCCGAAGCCTGTAAAGAGCTTCCTTATCCTTTTTGCATCTCTCCTTTTTTTTTAACGTTTTTTGACTGTTCGTTTATGTGAACGGGTGTGGGACATCCATGAGACGTCGGGAGGTTTTGCCCAAATTGCCCAGCTCTCAGGACTCAAGTTCTAGAAGAGAGGGGCCTCCAGCCGGCAAATCCGAGAGAAGGGGAGAGTTGGGCGTCACTTTTGTTGATCCTCACGAAAGGGCGGCATCGCAAAACAATCCCTAGTGGACATGGTGTCGGATTCGGGAGATGAGGCTCCCGTGGAAGAAACCCGGGAGCAGGGAATTCCCCGTTGGAAGGTAAAGGAAGCGGCGGACCCTTCCTTTGTCGCGGGAAGGAGGCTGCCCTCCGAGATGGATCCACCCAACGGAGGGGGAGAATAATGTGTAGGGAAGTTCGAGTAGTCATACATCATGGTGGATACCAAGAAGGAATGGTATGTCAACCTGACTTTGGGGGAGACATCTGAAGCTAATGAATATCCCTGCAATTTGGCGGAGGCGGTCTAGTTGGAAGGTCTTGACTCTGTGTTGTAGGGGAAAGAGTACATGAACCTGGGTGAGATTATCGATCGATTTAGCTTACTCACATGGTCAATCAACCACTTCTAGTCAAAGGCTCTTGTCAACGAGGAGCAGAAGAGAAAAGAGGGCGACCAACTGGTTTCCAAGTCGATCATGGTCAAGAGGAGTTCACCCTCCTTGAGAAGAAGCTCAAGGAAACCAGCCGAGAGTCAGGGCAAAGTGAAAAAGGGCATGAACAAACTGTTGAGGCCCTGACAAAGAAAAATACAGAGTTAGGGGGGAGCATGGTCGGGATGTTCACCCAGGAGGACCATGTCGAGGCATTTTCCGAAAAATACAGACTAATGCTGTTGAACGCTTTGCAAAGGGAGGACTGGTGGAGCCCATGTGGACTGACATAGACCAATTCGCCTCTCTTATCACAGATTCAGATGAGGAAGGTGGCGAGGCGGATTGTCCGGGCGAAGCTAGAGACAAAGACAACGACGAGTCCGCAACCACCTAGGCTCTTCTACACATCTTTTTATCTGTAGTTTTTTTTTATTTTTCTTCTCTCTTTTTTTTCAAAAAATCTGTGTTGCCTCGCCATGCTTGGCCTAAAGGTTAACTATTTGTGAAAACCATTGACTTAAAAAAACTATGCACATTTCTTTGTTCAAAGAAATGAAAAGAATTTCTACTTACTTTTTACTTCTTGTATTTAATTGATTTCGTTTTACCGGTTTTTGCAAGGTGCTTGTTTAGTTGGTAGCTAGCGGCAAAAGAAATTTAGAAGCGTAAACAAAATGAGAGAACAAATGTCTTCCATTTATGATCGTTCGTACAAATAAAGAGAGGGTAGATTTATGGGGTAGAAGCTTTTGAGGTCATCCATGCTCCAAGTCTGAGGGACCTCATTACCTTGCGTGGGTCCTTAGTTAGTACGCTCCGGATCATGCATAGCGGTAGATGTAAGGACCCAGAGCACGTTTGTTCTAATTTTCCAACAGTCTATCCTCATGCTACAGGACATCTTTCTTTAGTACTAGATTTCCAGGAGTAAAATTTTGGTCCCGGACATGCCTATTGTAGTACAAGGCAGCTCTTCTCTTAACTTCCTCCGGCCGCAGAGCTGACTTCACTCTGTCTGCAAGATCTAATGCAACATTGCTCCCTCGTTATTTGTTTCTAGCCATTCAGGTAGATCATCTAATGCAACATTGCTCCCTCGTTATTTTTTTCTAGCCATTCAGGTAGATCTTCCTCGCAGAACGTTGTCGCCATGAAGAACCATTGGCAGCATGGCTTCCCTTCTGCGTGAGAGCATGAATGAATTTTGAACGGTTACGGTGGACAAGGTTGTTTGGACGGCCCATAAAAAAAACGGAAGTATATCCACCCAATTCCTCTTTGCTCCTTCAACTTCCTCCTCAACAAATTGAGAATAATCTTATTGGCCGCCTTGGCCTTGTCGTTAATTCGGGAGTGATGGACCGAGGCCGATATAAGGCTTATCCCCAGACTTTGGCGAAAATCTTGAACCTTGTTGCACGCGAACTGTGTCCCATTTATGTCATGATAATCAGCAGTAGGCCATAGTGACAAATTAAGTCAATCCATATGAAGTTTTGGACGACCTCCGCAGAGATCCAAGCAAGAGCTTTGGCCTCGATCCATTTCAAAAAGTAATCCACCGCTACCAGGAGGAAACGATGCAGTTTGGAGGGTGAAAATGACCCAAGAATGTCCAATCCCCAGATGACGAAAGGCCAGGGTTGGTGATTGGTTGAAGCTTATGGTTGGTTGATGTTGCAATGGAGCGTACTTTGACAATGTTCGCACCTTGTGCAAAATGCTTCGGCGTCTTTCAGAGCGCTGGCCAGAAATACCTTGTCGTTGGACCCGATGAGCTAAAGTCCTTTCTTCTTAGTGACTTCCACACTTCTTGGAATGAATGTTTTCTGCCTAATTCAACTTTATGCATTCAGGTACAACGACGTTGTCGATTTCCGAAAGAGCATCCATCAACAAGTATTGAGCAACTTTCAATTTGAATCCTGGGATTTGTGATCTCCTCTAAAATTTCTCTTATCTCCATGTAGCTAGTGTAGTAGACCGGGAATTGCTTTCTCAACTCCTCTCTGACCAGCACCGAGTTGATTGCTTCAAGTCCCACTCCCAAGTAGAACCCGAGAGTCCTTTAAGCTCAAAAAGACCTATTGACACTCAATCATCCATTCGAAGCTTTCGGCTTTTCTAAGTGTTTTAAAGAATGATGTGCACTTATCACCTGACCTCCAGCTAATGCGGCTGAGAGCTGCAATCCGACCGATTAGTGTCTAAACCTCTCGGGTATTTCTAGGAGTCAGCATAACAATCAACACTTTGATTTTGTTCGGGTTTGCTTTTATGCCTTCGAGTGTCAGAAGGTACCCCGGAAATTTGCCGGTTGAGGCTCAAATTAACATTTCAGAGGGTTTAGTTTTATATTATATTTTCATAGAATTTGGAATGTTTCTTTTAAATCTTTTATATGTCGTTCAGTCGTCGAGCTTTTCACAATCACATCATCCACGTAAACTTCAATATTCTTTCTTTTTTTATTAGCAAAAATTACATCCATCAAGCGCCGGTACGTTGCCCTAGCATCGGTCAAGTGCATATTTATCTGATGATATCATGAGAAGTCGTCCAAGAAACTCATCACGGAAAGACTCACAACTGCATCAACCACAACGTCGATTCTCGACAAAGGTAGCAGTCCTTCGGGCATGCGGCGTTCAGGTCTGTGAAGTCTACACACATCCGCCATTTCTCATTAGTCTTCTGAACCATAACGACATTCAAAACCCAGGTGGGGTACTGCACCTCTCGGATGTATCCAGCCTCCTTTAGCTTCAGCACCTCCTTTCTAATGGGGTCAGCTAGTGCAGTCGTCGAGTACTTTATCTTCTGCTTTATCGACCAAACGGTGGTACTCACGTTCCATCGGTGGTAGGTAATGTCCCAAAGCGTTTAGACCAGCAGTTCCATGTGCCCTACATCAAAGTTTTCACTTATTAAGAAAGATTTACGGGGCTCAATATCGGCGACAGGATTCTCCAAGGTTGTCTCGTTGGTCTCAGAAGCCCCTTCCCTCCGATCTACAGGTCGAGCGGCTCCTGCTCCCTACCACTCAAAAATAGCAGAACCCGGGACTGGTCCAGATCTCCTCGGACGATGATCACCTCCCCCTCTTCTGAAAATTTGACCGCGGCATGGTAGGTGAACACCACGGCCTTGAAGCGGTTCAACAGTGGGCGACCGAAGATGGCTTTGTAGGTAGGAGGCGAATCCACCATCAATAATTTTTCCATCTCTGGGAACTGCTCGCCCTTATTTGCATGGACACGACAATACATAGCTCTCACTTCCTAGACCTCTTCTGGGAAGCTCGGTGGGAGGGCTCTGTCCCTCCAAAAGAAAGTTGAGACTATCCAGCGATATGGAAAACATTTGTCCGGACAAGTCCATTCAGGGCTTCTATTGCCAGGGCCTTCCAGTACCTCTAACTCCAGGGCCCTGGCACTATGAACTCCTTCAGCTTTTCGGCTCTGATGAACTCTTAGATCAGATTCCAGAAGTGTACGCATTCCTCCGCATCGTGGTTATGGTCCAGGTGATACTTGTAGTACTTCCTTGCATGCCGGAGAAAAGCTCCAGCCCTTATCGATGTCGTCTGTTTTAAGTACTCCCTATCGTGGATGGCGTCCACAATCTGCGCCATCGACACTCTAAAGGGAGTGAATTGGGGTCCCTCGAACTCATCAAAAGCTTATTCATAATGTTGGGTCGGCCTCTCATAATATTGAGTCAGCCGCAAGTTTCGATTCCTTATATGACCTCCCCGATTGTTGTGTTGGCAGATCCCCTGTTGTCGCGAGAGGGTCGGCTGTCTTCATACCTCGATCGGGATGGTCTGGGATCCTCCCTCGGTTTCCACCAGCTGCTTGACAGGGCTCTCTTTTGAACCTGGCAATCTGCCGGCTCCGATTGGGGGATGCTCTCCTTGGCGAGGATGTGCTTGTAGGCCATTTCCAACAATTATGCCAAAGTTTGGGGTTTGTGTAAGCTGAGGTTATAACGAAACCTCTCGTACCTCAAGCCTTGTTTCAGAGCAGCCTGTGCCATATCATTTCAGAAGTCCTCCAAATCCAACATCTCCCTCTAGAATCATAGGATGTAAGAGAGCAAACTCTTGTTTGGTCCCTGTTTCAGCTGCCACAAGGTCTGCGTGCTCTTCTTCGATACCTAGGGACTGGCAAACTGCGCCAAGAAAATTCCTTATAAGTCCGAAAAGCTACAGATACTTCCAGTCGAAAGCGAGTTGAACCACTTCAGGGCTGAAGACGTTATGGTGATGAAGAACAAACAACACTTAAATGCATTTGAGACTTTTAGCAGGCACGTCATGGATTCGAACGAGGCGATGTGGTCGTTAGGATCTGACCGACCTCGATACGCCTCTAACATTAGGAGCTTAAACTCCTCTGGGGTTCAGGTCCTGAGATATGGAGGGAGAAAAGATTCTTTGGCTGACACGGCGCCTCAGTGCACCCGAATCACTGCCTCTCCACTTGCGCAAATCCAATGGTGTCTTGGTACTATGAGCCTTCGGTCCTCTTGAGGCTATTGTTCAAATTCTATTGTTGCTCACCGGTGCCACCTCCTAAAAAGGTTCTACCCATAAGGGGCCTGCCTGCTATAGTCGTGATGACCCGGAGGACCTCTGTGATCTGGCCTAACACCTGATCCATTATCGGGGTCCTTAACTCTTACATTTCTCGTTGCATGTGCTCCTCCATTTCTTCTCTGATATGTTCTACGTTGGTTACTTCTCTCTAACGACTCTCTTCTATTTGTGATCGTTGTGCTCCTCTTCTTGTAGATAATATGACTCCACGCTCACCGCACTTTTTAGGATGTTGAATCCAAAATTGTTCAGGAAACACGCCTAAGGAATAGAGCATGAAAGAGTAGAAGAAAGCATAGAGCTTGGTAATGAACAGTAAAATCACATAACCTTTATTCGTGATATGAGCTCTTATTTAAAGGAATGAAAGATGTGAAATTACATTTTGTATACCTAGAGAAATAAATACAAAGGGATATTTTAGTCAATGCATAATTATAGGGTCGGGAGGCTAAAATAGCGTTCGGACAGCTGGGCTTGGGAGCCTGGAATGGCCCCCAACCGAATTTTTGGGTCGGATAGCAGCGTCGGGAGCCTGAGGGAATGACCGGCTTGGCCATTTCCCTGGTAACTATGACTGAAGGGGGGATCAGAAGGCCTCGACTAACAGCTCTAGATTCAGTGGTTTTCATCGTTTGCCCGACTTGGTTGAAGAATGCAGGTGGATTCGTCCGTGTGAGTTTTGTGTCAATAGACTTTCTGAGGGTGGTCAAATTCTGTTCGTCTTGGGATGAATTTTCTCCCAACCAGCAAGAGCCAGCCAAATAGACATGGGTCCTTAAACTGTCTTTGGTCGGTTCCAGACTGCCACGTCATCTTTTTTGTTGGTTGTCGGATCACTTTAAGATTCACGTTGATACATCCTTTCTACCATATATATATATAGGGCTGTCAAAAAAGCTCGTTGTTCGCGAACAGTTCGTGTTCGGTTCGTCAATGAGTTTGTGTTTGATTCGTTCGATAAGTAAACGANCTAGATTCCCAGTTTTCATATCACTTCAACAACTTTCGAGTTAAACTAACACAATGTTGTACGATTTCAAGGCATTTTAGTCATATAATATTTAGGTTTTGTATATATTTCATATCTTTAAATTTCTTCATATAATATGTTTTCTACTAGTCTCCAGATAAACTAATGATAATATTTTGAGTTTTAGAGAAAAACAAGTGTCAAAGTTAAGATGAATCTGCGAAACATGTGCAATAAAAAAGGGGCATTTACACACATAGCTCATAATTATTATGTACTTCAATATCTCACTCTTAAACTTTCATATTTATACACTCAGATCTCAAATCTTTAATATCACATAAAAAATAGTCCTATTACCACTTTTAAAAAGTGAAATTATACCTTTTTATGCATGGGTTTAAATTATAAAAGTACCATGCCTCTCAATATGAAAGTTTGGCTGTGAGATATGCAAATACATAAGAATTGTGTGCTGCGTGTGTAAATTTTCCTAAAAAATGAGCTTCCATTATACATCAGCTTACTCTAAGGCACGAGCTGTTCCGAGAGCAATTCTAACTCGAGTGTCCCAAGTCAATGGATTGCAGTAATCATCCGATAAATGTAAATAATCATGAAGGGAGCCATTTCTTTCATAATCATACACCAGGAGATTAAAGTCTGACTCCAAGCAGAAACCAACTAGTTCGGAAATGTTAGGATGGTGCAGCTTTGAGATGCCAGAAATGACTTCCGCAAAATCATGACTAGNCATGCGTCAGGCCCCATGATGAGTCATCGTAGTTTGCCTAAATATTCTAGAACCCAGCGCCACTGGGGATCAAACCCGTGACTTGAGGGGACTTACAGTGAACCCCACCAACCAATAGGCCACGGCATGCGGCGCGCGCGCGCGCACATATGGCTTCGCCGCTCTCTCTCGTTCTGCGAGGGGAAAACCCGGTTTTCTCTGATTCACTACATTTTCATCGATTTCGTCTTTCCTCGTCTTCGTCTTCGTCGCCTGTTCGTCGTCGCGTCGCAACAGCTCCTTGTATCTCGTGATTCAGATGTGAAGGCGTCGGGCTCGAGGGCAACATTTGAAGGACGTATGGGCGCGGGCTTCTTTTGCGGCTCTTTCTTTCGTCATCCCGAGAAACACGGGCTCCTTCTACGACTCGCGCTCTCGTCACCCCGAGAAGCGCGAGCTTCTTCTGCAGCTTCTGTCTTCGCACGCAATACTGTGAAAGACGTCTGGGCGCGAGCTTTCCTATGGCTCGAATCGCCCACTGCTCAACCTCCTTTTCGGCATTTTTTCTTTCTCTACTGTCACTTTGCTGTCCCACATCCCCACCTTCCTCTTTTAGGATGACTTCGGACAGATCATATGCTGCTGCTCTTGCGGGTGTTCATGCCTCAAGTACACCTAAATCGCCATCTTTTCCTTTTTTTATTTGAGTGGGTGGAGGACATCAAGAAGTCTATTAGAAAGAATGGGAAGTCTGTTAGAAAGAATGGGAAGTTTATCATCTTTTTTACAGAAGACAATGATATTCAACTTGCTTCCTCCTGTCGTCTGAATTTGGTTGGGAAATTTATGTATGGTCAACCCAAAATGAAGCTCATTCACAAAGAATTTGAACTTATGCACCTTGTTGGAGAGTGAAAAATTAGACTATTGAATGAGAGACACATTCTTATTCAAATTAACAATGAAGAAGATTACATGCGCTTATTTGCTAGAATGATAACAGAGCAATGAAGATTCTGAAATGGTCTGTGGATTTTGACCCACTGACGGAACCGCCAATCATTCCGGTTTGGATTCGCCTCTCTGGTACAAAAATTTCATTATTTTTATCAAAAGTATTGCATTATATTGCTTCAGCTTATGAAAAGTCACTCAGGACGGACATTCCTACTTTTAATATTTCCCGTCTATCTGAACCCACAATACTTAATGAAAGAGACATCACTTCACCCGCTTATGAGGAAATATGGTTGGGCACACAGTACCATGGATATTGACAGAAGGTAGAGATTTAGCCTTTTTCGTCGTATTGTTTAAACTGTCGTATGTTCGGCCACTCCAGTTCTCAATGTCCCCATCTACACCCCCACTTCAGACCAAAAAAACAAAGTGTTCCGCTAGAGTCTGTGATTCCACCTCATCCCGATCAGCACCAAGTTTTTGATACTATTGATCATCAGAAGGATACCCCGTAACACATCAATATCCCAGTAGGCAATATGACATCCATTCATTCCCCAGTTGTAGCTCCTGTCTTTGAAATCTCCTATCGTGGAGGAGAGGGAGATTCTTCAGACCACCTGTCATAGAACATATTGCTGATAATATAGATAGAAATACTTCTACTGCTTCACTACCGCCTCATCAGGTCCAGAAAGATGTTAATGTTACTCAGGCTTATGGGGATCATGATGTGCAATGACCTACACCTGTTCGACCACCTTTGGAATCTACTGATCATATGAGTCAATCTTCGGATGAGGAATGTCAGGTCTACGAGAAAGAAGAAAAATGGAGATCTACTCGAGCTCAAGAATTTGATGGATGATACTTTGGTTACTATAGGCAATGGTACTCACCTTACCAATTTGTTAACTGACTTATTTCCAAGAACTCGGGGCAGGAGGACTAAAATGGGATGTCCCTAACACTTTTGTGCCCTTTTGTGACTTTTTGTTTTTTTATTTTTATTTATATTTGCTTTATTTTGGTTTTGTGTGTGTTGTATTGTATGAGTTGGGCTTTCTTTTAGGTCTTCTCATACAACATTTCTGTATTTTTTTGTATTAATATATTTGTCCTTGGGTTTTTTCAAATATATATATATAATGTCGTTTGTTCCGTTTCGCTCTGCTAGGGTTTCGCCATTATGGCGAAACTTAGTATCTCTTAGTCAATTTGCTCTTCGTCGTATCTCCTCTTCTCTGTCGTGCTTCATCTGCGTCGTGCGGCGTCGACTTCTTCGTCGCGCAACCTCTGTCATGCTCGAAGAAGTAGAGGTGTAGTGCAGCGTCACTTCTTCGTCGCACGTCTGTCAGTTGCGCCTCCTCCCGGCTCGTTCGTTCGGCTCTTTCACGCTCGAAGACTTCTGCGCTGTGCGGCGTCGCTTCTTCCATTCTCAGTCGCGCCTCCTGCGGTCTCCTGCGACTCCGACTTCTGCGGCTTTGCACTCGCGTCTGTCCTGTAAACTACTCGCACTCCAGACTGAAGTAGCTTGCCGCTCTTTAACTCCCTTCCATGGCTACTGCTCCTCAACCACTGACTGCTTCGATTTTAAACCTTGGGAAAGCTTCTTTTGTTGATATGGTTGGCTCTATGGGATCAGATCAAGTTTTTCCTTAAGTTTACCATGAATCATTCGAAGGCCAGGAGGATTGCAATCTTATGAAGAAGACGGGTAGGAAGAGTGACAAACTCGCTCTATTCTTCTCTAATGTTGAAGTTTTCAACCTGGTTAATAAGTTCAAATTCACCCTCATTAGGAAGTTCCAATCGGGACATCCCAAAATGAAAATCGTTCGAAAGACTTTTGAAGATCTCAAACTATCGAGACTTTGGAAAATTGGTCTCTTTGATGGGAGACATGCGATGATACAATTATCTAAAGTGGAAGACTATGCCAAAATATTTTCCAAAAATTTATGACAATAAAGGGAAAATATATGAAACTACTTAAGTGGTATCATGAATTTGACCCTAGTCAAGAATCACATATAGTTCCAATCTGGTTTAAACTACCTGACCTAAAGTTGCACGCACGCGTTAAAGGTTTTTCAGATAAAAAAAATGGATAGAAAAGTAGGGAGACCATTTAATTGAAAGCAAAACATCTTCCTATTAGGAAGAAAATTTTGAAGTTCTGCAAAGCATTTACGGAACGTTTCGTAAGATAAACTGGTTCATGTTTCTAGATTCTCAGTTTTCATATCACTTCAACAACTTTCGAGTTAAACTAACACAATGTGCACGATTTCAAGGCATTTTAGTCATATAATATTTAGGTTTTGCATATATTTCATATCTTTAAATTTCTTCATATAATATGTTTTCTACTACTCTCCAGATAAACTAATGATAATATTTTGAGTTTTAGGGAAAAACAAGTGTCAAAGTTAAGATGAATCTGCGAAACATGTGCAATAAAAAAAAGACACATAGCACATAATTATTATGTACTTAAATATCTCACTCCTAAACTTTCATATTTATACACTCAGATCTCAAATCTTTAATATCACATCAAAAATAGCCCTATTACCACTTTTAAAAAGTGAAATATACCTTTTTATGCATGGGTTTAAAGTATAAAAGTATCATGCCTCTCAATATGAAAGTTTGGCTGTGAGATATGCAAATACATAAGAACTGTGTGCTGCGTGTGTAAATTTTCCTAAAAAATGAGCTTCCATTATACATCAGCTTACTCTAAGGCACGAGCTGTTCCGAGAGCAATTCTAACTCGAGTGTCCCAAGTCAATGGATTGCAGTAATCATCCGATAAATGTAAATAATCATGAAGGGAGCCATTTCTTTCATAATCATACACCAGGAGATTAAAGTCTGACTCCAAGCAGAAACCAACTAGTTCGGAAATGTTAGGATGGTGCAGCTTTGAGATGCCAGAAATGACTTCCGCAAAATCATGACTAGGCGAGTCCACTTTCTTCACAGCCAAAATCTAGAGAAAAATAACCAGCATTACAACCAACTAAAATAAAGGAATATTTACAAGCATGCTAATCAATTCTTATGAATTTACATATCTAACACCAAAACATCAATTTTTACAAAAGTGTCACCTCACCTATGCATAGAGATCAATGTGATTCCTCTCTTAATCATTGACGCCTTTATATCTGGTCATTCCAATTACAAAGGCATGACTACTACTTTTCTCTCCAATTAAAGCCTGAGGCGAAAGACTCATTTTTATGTTTTATAGGAAGCCATTGGTAAATTCTAGCTCGAGGGCCACTGCCATCATCAAGAACAAGCATTGGCTAATTAATATGAACCTCCTCTCTACAGGATGGGAGGTGTGGAGAGATCAAAATCTGAGTAAAGAATTTTGTCCATAATGATAGTATGTAGCTCATAAAAAGTAGCCAACTTATGAAATAGTTTATTTAGGGTGATTAACCATAAACAGTTGTCTCAACCCAATCAATCCCNAACTTTTTAATTATAACTAGTGTATGCATCAATCCTCAAAAAAAATCATTTCAAATCTTCAGTTTTAAAGGTTCAAATTCCACTATTTTGTCCATAATGATAGTATGTAGCTCAAAACAAGTAGCCAACTTATGAAATAGTTTATTTAGGGTGATTAACCATAAACAGTTGTCTCAACCCAATCAATCCCAATATATTTGGCCAAATCCTTTGCCACATAGACATGAATTAACCATTCATCAAATTAGGTTTCGTCCAGCCTAACATTACAAATTAAGCCGAATTCAGTTCACTACCGCTACCAATTCAAGAGAAAAAATAGATATTAATTTCACCCAAAAAAAACCCTCAGAGCTTACTGGTAGATGTGACTCAAACAAGCGCCTAAACATCTAATACCCAAAACTTCTATTACTTAAGCTGACTTATTTTAAATTGGTACCAAAGCAGACATCAGACTGGAGAAGAGGCCATGAAAGTTCTTTCTTAGAAGAATCAAAGTGTAACCTCTGAATTTACCCGCTTCCTCCAATGTCGGTTTGGGCAGGGCCAACAAAAGCATACATTCTTTTTTACATATACTCCCAACAATTTTAAGTACCCTCAAAAACATATCAAATTTTGTTAAAAAAATTCCAACAAATCCTGGTACACGTGCCAACAAAAGCGGGGAGAGGAGCGGAGGGGGGCAGCCAAAGCATACATTCTTCTTTTTTACATATAATCCCAACAATTTTAAGTACCCTCAAAAGCATATCGAATTTTTTTAAAAAAATTCCAACTCCTGGTACACGTGCCAACAAAAGCAGGGAGAGGAGGGGAGGGGGTGGCCAATCTTTTTTGTGTTGCANGAATTTTGTTAAAAAAATTCCAACAACACCCGGTACACGTGCCAAAAAAAGCGGGGAGAGGAGGGGAGGGGGCGGCCAAAGCATAAATTGGTACCAAAGCATACATTCTTCTTTTTTACATATAATCCCAACAATTTTAAGTACCCTCAAAAGCATATCGAATTTTTTTAAAAAAAATTCCAACAACTCCTGGTACACGTGCCAACAAAAGCAGGGAGAGGAGGGGAGGGGGTGGCCAATCTTTTTTGTGTTGCANAGCCCTCGTCATTTGCCTAAATATTCAAGAACCTAGTGCCACTGGGATCGAACCCGTGACTTGAGGAGACTTACAATAAACCCAACCAACCAACAGACCACGCTTGCGGCGCGCGCGCGCGCACACGCACACACACACACACACACACACACACACACACACACACACACACACACACACATATATNATATCAGAATCTTATACGACTAAGTGGTAAAGAGACAAAGCAAAACTTATTCTACGCTTCTCATCTGCAACTTAATGTGAACTTTACCAAATGATGAAAGGCCATGGTCAAGTAAGAATAACTCAAACTTTCACTATAAGCTATTTTTGGCTTTCAGAGAAACTTACATTCATAACAAGCAACAATTTGTGNTAGGCAGAGTTCAATATTATTACTGGCAAAGCCAATTTGCTCTTCCACCAATTATAACGCTATATCAGTTGTCACTAATCGCTGATTCTTAGGTGATTCAAGATGAGTTGTAACATAAATTCCTTACTGTCTAGAAGAGTAGCTTCAACATAACTATCCGAAGTAGAGTTCTTAGTACCCTTGGGAGTTGATGATGTCAGTATCATAAGGATTTACGATTGAGAAAGATAATGTGTAATTGATTATATTTTTTTGCATTATTCAACGACTTGTTATAAGAGAAATAGTCAGAACACTGTTTTCCTTTATATTTTTATTTTTCTTGGAATTCCCAAGCTATAAATAGGATATTTAAGATTAGGATAGATGATGACAT
Source organism: Phalaenopsis hybrid cultivar (assembly GCA_002079205.1). NCBI lineage: Eukaryota > Viridiplantae > Streptophyta > Magnoliopsida > Asparagales > Orchidaceae > Phalaenopsis > Phalaenopsis hybrid cultivar. Next base: position 175,354 of record JXCR01059138.1, read on the forward strand.
AATTGAATGCAAATTTGGATTTTTCAACTCTCTTGGCCCATCGCTCCCTATCTCAAGCAAGAGTCCTACATCTTTTAAAATTCCTTCTCTTCTTCTCTTTGTCACTCAGGTCATCCTTTTAGTACAGTTTTTATGCTTAATGTCCCACTATATAGCCCTGTATCACTATGGTAGCTCAGCAGAGGTATGAGAAAATAAAAGTGCAAGTTAAATAGAAGTAGTGTTTAAATTAATTTTATGCTTTGCTGATAAAATCATGAAAACATACTAACCAAATTTGATGTGATTTTTCCAAAATTTTCTAGTAATAGAATAGCTGTACAAGAGAAAAAAACAAACGAACGAACAAAGAACATATTGTGTGAACTTATGAACGAAATAAGAATGAAAGATATGAGATCAAAAACCTAAATATAAAAAAATAACAAATGCAAGTTTTCTGACAATGCAAGAGAACTAAAAAAAAGAACGATAAAGATGAACTATGGTAAACTTAACTAATTAGTTCAGTTACTGTAAACTCTGCCACATGACATAAATAATCAGCGCATTCTTGAAAACACCTGAATATAAAAATTATAGAGAGCACCAAATCTATCAATGCTAATGAAAAAGAAGCCATATTATGGCAGTAAGTTGGAAATATGTGTCTATCGTGATCGACACAAAGATTTTATACCAATCTATAATATACTTATGAAGAAACCATACCATTGAAAAGAAAAAATATTCATAAAATTAGCTGGCAACAAAACTTTTAACATGAGAGAAATTTTCGGTTATTTAACATTAATAAAAATAAAAAAGTTTACAGTTACCAAAAAAAGGTAACAATTAAAAGCCTTACCCTTCCATCGACACATTTGGCCTTGTATACACATCCAATGGACCCCTTTCCAACAAGACGACTAGCACTAAATCCTCCTGTGGCTGCTTGCAAATCTACCAGTAACATTGTGCTAGCATTAATCGGCTCCGTGTTTCGTTTGTAATTAAATTTAACTTTGAAATCATTTTCACTGACTGAACTGCTCCTCCCAGATGTGTGAGGCTTGGAATTAAATTTAATTTTAAACTCATTTTCACCGACAGAGCTGCTCCGATCAGAAGGTGAAGGCTTCACACCCAAAGATGAAGATCTTGGTAAGATATCAGCTGCTGCTGAGGATCCCATGAACTTGAAACCTGCCAAAATATGATATAAGTATCAGAATCTTATAGGACTAAGTGGTAAAGAGACAAAGCAAAACTTATTCTACGCTTCTCATCTGCAACTTAATGTCAACTTTACCAAATGATGAAAGGCCATGGTCAAGTAAGATTAACTCAAACTTTCACTATAAGCTATTTTTGGCTTTCAGAGAAACTTACATTCATAACAAGCAACAATTTGTGCTCTTGATGTCCTAAATTTGGGGCTCTGATTTATAGAGCGCCTCATCATCATGCAAGCTAGTCACAATAATGGTTCCCAAATTACCTCGATCTGGTTTCAGCATGTACCAGAACTGTTTACTAGGACTATATTGACAAATATTCTGAGGCAAAACATCATGCATCAATGTTACAAAAAAGCATCTAATTCTCCGTGAATGTAATGGGTGGGAGATTAAAAAGTCTTCGTAATTCATTGTAGTTTGTACTTAAGATCATAAGCTGAATGTATTACGATTTAATAGGCAAGTTATGATTCATTAAAAGAATTGCATTTCTTTAAATAGTTTCCATTACGATTATTAGGGGAAATGTGGTAAGATAACCTTCTCTAATTTACTAGTCTCTTACCCTCTGCCAACTAATTTTAAAAGTTGTTGTTGCAAGCACTGAATTTTTCCTTTTTTTTCTCCCGCTATAACACAAATTAATTTCTTTCCTTTTGCGTACTGCCTTTCCGATTCAGACTCTCGCAATCCTTTCCTTTTTCTTCTTCCCGCCGTCCCCTACCTACTTCCTGAATCGACCGACGCACCGCCTCCCTACTCTATATAAGATCGGGTCAATGCATCGCAACACCATGCCGCACCCTACTCGTTGTCGAAGCCCTCCCTCACCAACTTCTGTAGGCACCGAATCTCTGTCGATCTCTCTCCTAGACCTCCCTCTCTCACAATTTCGCCCGAAACAATCGGCTTTGTGACCGAACCATTCCGGAGCTGTCGAGGTTAGAGCTTGTGGGAAGGCAATAGCGGGATTGTGGCATGCAAAGACCATGAAACCTCATCTTCCTGCTCCTTCTATCCGCTGCTACCCAAAACCATTGAGGAAAGAAACCCACTTCTTTCTCCCACTCTGTCCCAGCCACCTTCGCATGCAGTTTCTCTAAATCCTGCAAATCCTAAATTTAAGGGAAATGTAGGAAAGATGGGATTTAAGAACCTGCATAATTCAAACATGTCATTTTTGTTGTTTGTTAGGTTTAGGTGTTAAGAATGTAAATCCCCAAAAAATTTATTCATAAATTTTAATTACTTACCTATCAAAATCAAACAAAAAATAAAATATTATTTTAATTACGCTAGTTAAAGTTAACCTTAATGAAGTTCATATATATTTCATTTAAAAATATTATAGTAATGATTTAATATAATAAAAGTTAGGTTGCACCTAATTTAATGAATGCAAATTTTTAATTGCATAATGGCTTATATTTTATTTTCTAAATGTAGTAAGATGGCTAGTTGAACCGTTGAATTCGTAGAAGGATAGTGTTTGTCGTCTCGGGGTAAATAACAGTTTTTTATTAGAGGATAAATGTACACATCCTAGTAAGAAGCGTTAATCCTTATTATTTGTAGTAGATTCATAGTTATTTCATAAGATTGACAGTCATGCCCTTGCCCCTTCAATTTAAATATTGCACTTATTATAGGCTTCAGTTATTGCTCATGATGGAAGCACTAATTATCATACTCTATTGCTATAAAACTTTGGCATATGCGAATAAATATTACAGTTATAACATTTTCCTTTCATGCATTAAAATGAAATTTCATGTGAACTCAAGTCATTTCACAAGCTTGCGTGAAATAGCATATTTCATACATATTATACCTGTGAAAATTTTGATATGCTTGTGTGAAGGCATGTAAGTCGGTGGAACCCTTTTGGATATTGGTTAGTTGAGTTGAAGGGCCCACAGAGTGACGAATCTACAAGAAATCATCGAGTTTTTTTGGGTTGATAATGACATTTATGGTGTCAAGGTGTTTGTTAAAACCAACTATATAAATATTAAATATAAAACTAAATAATAAGANTCGCTCTCGTTCTGCAAGGGGCGAACCCAGTTTGCTCTGATTCACTGCAATTTCATCGATTTCGTCTTTCCTCGTCTTCGTCGTCTGTTTGTCACGCGTCGCAGCAGCTCCTTGTATCTCATGATTCAGTGGCTCTCATGTGAAGGCGTCGAGCTCGGGGGCAACATTTGAAGCACGTCTGGGTGGGGTTCCTTCTACGGCTCTTTCTTTCGTCATCCCGAGAAGCACGGGCTTCTTCTGCGACTCCTGTCTTCGCTCGCAGTACTGTGAAAGACGTCTGGGTGCGAGCTACTCGACCTCCCTTTCGACATTTGCTCTTTCTCTACTGTCACTTTGTTGTCCCACATCCTCACCTTCCTCTTTTAGGATGGCTTCAGATCGTATGTTGTTGCCCTTGCGGGTGTTCATGCCTCAGGTACACCTAAATTACCATCTTTTCCTTCTTTATTTGAGTGGGTGGAGGACATCAAGAAGCCTGTTAGGAAGAATGAGAAGTCTATCATCTTTTTTACAGAAGGCGATGGTATTCAACTTGCTTCCTCCTGTCGTCTGAATTTGGTTGAATAATTTTTGTATGGTCATCCCAAAATTAAGCTCATTCGCAAAGAATTTGAACTTATGCACCTTGTTGGAGAGTGGAAAATTGGAATATCAGATAGGAGACACGCTCTTATTCAAATTAAAAATGAAGAAGATTACATGCGCTTATTTGCTAGAAGGATAATCTGGATTGATAACAAAGCAATGAATATTCTAAAATGATATATGGATTTTGACCTACAGACGGAATCGCCAATCATTTCGGTTTGGATTCGTCTCCCTGATCTAAAATTTCATTATTTTTCTCAAAAGTATTGTATTATATTGCTTCAGCTTATGGAAAGCCACTCAGGACGAACATTCCTACTTTTAATTTTTCCCTTCCATCTGAAACCAAAGTACTTGTTGAAAGAGATCACTTCACTCGCTTATGAGAAAATCTAGTTGGGCACACAGCACCATAAATATTGACAGAAGGTAAAAATTGAGCATTTTTCGTCGTATTGTTCAAACTGTCGTATGTTCGGCCACTCTAATTCTCAATGTCACCATCTAAACCCCCACCTCAGACCAAAAAAGCAAAGTGTTCTGCTAGAGGCTGTGATTCCATCTCATCCCAATCAGCACCAAGTTTTTGACACTATTGATCATCAGAAGGATACCCCGTAAGACGTCAATATCCCAGTAGTCAATATGACATCCATTTATTCCCCAGTTGTAGCTCCCAAGTCTTTGGAACCTCCTATCGTGGAGAGGGAGATTCTTCAGACTCCGTCTGTCATAGAACATATCACCGATAATACAGATAGAAATACTACTGCTTCACTACCGCCTCATCAGGTCCATAAAGATGTTAATGTTACTCAGGCCCATGGGGATCATGTTGTGCAACGACCTATACATGTCCAACCACCTTTGGAATCTACTAATCATATGAGTCAATCTTCGGATGAGGAATGACAGGTCTATGAGAAATAAAAAAAATGAAAATCTACGTGAGCTCAGGAATTTGATGTATGATACTTTGGTTACTATAGACAATGGTACTCACCTTACCAATTTGTTAACCGGCTCACTTCCGAGAATTCGTAGCAGGAGGACTAAAATGGGATGTATCTTTTTGTGACTTTTTGATTTTTTGTTTTTATGTATCTTTGATTTATTTTGGTTTTGTGTGTGTTGTATTGTATGAGTTGGGCTTTCATTTAGGTCTTCTCATACAACATTTCTGTATCTTTCCGTATTAATATATTTGCCATCGGGATTATATATATATATATATATATATATAATGTTGTTTGTTCCGTTTCGCTATGCTAGAGTTTCGCCATTATGGCGAAACTTGGTATCTCTTAATCGATTTGCTCTTCGTCGTATCTCCTCTTCTCCGTCGTGCTTCGTCTGCGTCGTGCGGCGTTGAATTCTTCGTCGTGCAACCTCTGTCATGCTCGAAGAAGTAGAGGTGACGTGCTGCGTCGCTTCTTCATCAAGCGTCTGTCAGCTACGCCTCCTCCTGGCTCTTTCACGCTCGAAGACTTCTGCGCTGTGCGGCATCACTTCTTCCATTCTCAGTCGCGCCTCCTGCGGTCTCCTGTGGCTCCGACTTCTGCGGCCTTGCACTCGTGTCTAACCTGTAAACTACTCGCACTCCAGACTCAAGTAGTTTGTAGCTCTTCAACTCCCTTCCATGGCTACTGCTCCTCCTCAACCACTGACTACTTCAGTTTTAAACCTTGGGAAAGCTTCTTTTGTTGATATGGTTAGCTCTATGGGATCAGATCAAGTTTTTCCTTAAGTTTACCATGAATCATTCGAAGGCCAGAAGGATTGCAACCTTATGAAGAAGACGGGTATGAAGAGTGACAAACTCGCTCTATTCTTCTCTGATGTTGAAGTTTTCATCCTGGTTAATAAGTTCAAATTCACCCTCATTAGGAAGTTCCAATCGAAACATCCCAAAATGAAAATCGTTTGAAAGACTTTTGAAGATCTCAAACTATCGAGACTTTGGAAAATTGGTCTCTTTCACGGGAGACATGTGATGCTACAATTATCTAAAGTGGAAGACTATGCCAAAATATTTTCTAAAAATTTTATGACAATAGAGGGAAAATATATTAAACTACTTAAGTGGTATCATGAATTTGATACCTAGTCAAGAACCGCATAAAGTTCTAATATGGTTTCAGGATGATTGTATAATTGTTTCGGGCGGAAGCCCACATCTCAGTATGTTGTTGGACTCCCTCCCTAAATTCAAGGGAAGGGGAAGCGGTATATCCACCGACTGCACCCACCATGATTAGGAGTTGTTTCTTTTTGTTTTAATTTTGGAGAATACGTTTGTAATCCCTGTGAGTGGGCTCTTTGCACCCACTCACTATTTGTATAATCACTTTTTTATCAATAAATTTTTCCTTTAACAATATATATATATATATATATATATCTGTGCGTGCGCACGCACGCGTTAAAGGTTTTTCAGATAAAAAAAATGGATAGAAAGGTAGGGAAACCATGTAATTGAAAGCAAAGCATCTTCCTATTAGGAAGAAAATTTTGAAGTTCTGCAAAGCATTTACGGAAGGTTTCGTAAGATAAACTGGTTCATGTTTTTAGATTCTTAGTTTTCATATCACTTCAACAACTTTCGAGTTAAACTAACACAATGTGTACGATTTCAAGGCATTTTAGTCATATAATATTTAGGATTTGCATATATTTCATATCTTTAAATTTCCTCATATAATAAGTTTTCTACTATTCTCCAGATAAACTAATGATAATATTTTGAGTTTTAGGGAAAAACAAGTGTCAAAGTTTAGATGAATCTGCGAAACATGTGCAATAAAAAAGGGGCATTTACACACATAGCACATAATTATTATGTACTTAAATATCTCACTCCTAAACTTTCATATTTATACACTCAGATTTCAAATCTTTAATATCACATCAAAAATAGCTCTATTACCACTTGAAAAAAGTGAAATATACCTTTTTTATGCATGGGTTTAAAGTATAAAAGTACCATGCCTCTCAATATGAAAGTTTGGCTGTGAGATATGCAAATACATAAGAATTGTGTGTTGCGCGTGCAAATTTTCCTAAAAAATGAGCTTCCATTATACATCAGCTTACTCTAAGGCACGAGCTGTTCCGAGAGCAATTCTAACTCGAGTGTCCCAAGTCAATGGATTGCAGTAATCATCCGATAAATGTAAATAATCATGAAGGGAGCCATTTCTTTCATAATCATACACCAGGAGATTAAAGTCAGACTCCAAGCAGAAGCCAACTAGTTCGGAAATGTTAGGATGGTGCAGCTTTGAGATGCCAGAAATGACTTCCGCAAAATCATGACTAGGCGAGTCCACTTTCTTCACAGCCAAAATCTAGAGAAAAATAACCAGCATTACAACCAACTAAAATAAAGGAATATTTACAAGCATGCTAATCAATTCTTATGAATTTACATATCTAACACCAAAACATCAATTTTTACAAAAGTGTCACCTCACCTATGCATAGAGATCAATGTGATTCCTCTCTTAATCATTGATGCCTTTATATCTGGTCATTCCAAATACAAAGGCAAGACTACTACTTTTCTCTCCAATTAAAGCCTGAGGCGAAAGACTCATTTTTATGTTTTATAGGAAGCCATTGGTAAATTTCAGCTCGAGGGCCACTGCCATCATCAAGAACAAGCATTGGCTAATTAATATGAACCTCCTCTCTACAGGATGGGAGGTGTGGAGAGATCAAAATCTGAGTAAAGAATTAACTTTTTAATTATAACTAGTGTATGCATCAATCCTCAAAAAAAATCATTTCAAATCTTCAGTTTTAAAGGTTCAAATTCCACTATTTTGTCCATAATGATAGTATGTAGCTCAAAACAAGTAGCCAACTTATGAAATAGTTTATTTAGGGTGATTAACCATAAACAGTTGTCTCAACCCAATCAATCCCAACATATTAGGCCAAATCCTTTGCCACATGGACATGAATTAACCATTAATCAAATTAGGTTTCGTCCATCCTAAAATTACAAATTAAGCCGAATTCAGTTCACTTCCCCTACCAATTCAAGAGATAAAATAGATATTAATTTCACCGAAAAAAAAACCTCAGAGCTTACTGGTAGATGTGACTCAAACAAGCGCCTAAACATCTAATACCCAAAACTTCTATTACTTAAGCTGACTTATTTTAAATTGGTACCAAAGCAGACATCAGACTGGAGAAGAGGCCATGTAAGTTCTTTCTTAGAAGAATCAAAGTGTAACCCTCTGAATTTGCCCGCTTCCTCCAATGTTGGTTCGGGCAGGGCCAACAAAAGGATACATTCTTTTTTACATATACTCCCAACAATTTTAAGAACCCTCAAAAACATATCGAATTTTGTTAAAAAAATTCCAACAACTCCTGGTACACGTGCCAACAAAACCGGGGAGAAGAGGGGAGGGGGGCAGCCAAAGCATAAATTGGTACCAAAGCATACATTCTTCTTTTTTACATATAATCCCAACAATTTTAAGTACCCTCAAAAGCATACCGAATTTTTTAAAAAAAATTCCAACAACTCCTGGTACACTTGCCAACAAAAGCAGGGAGAGGGGAGGGGGTGGCCAATCTTTTTTGTGTTGCATTTTATCTTCGCCAAAATGGAACAGTGTTAAGACATCTCCCTTTCTCCTACTGTTTTCTATATTGTAATGCATATCCTGAGCAACTAATTGAACAACATAATTTTCTCAAAGAAATATTGCACATATAACACATGATACAAAGTTTTATACTTTATTTGTATTTTTAATTAATCACGATGATATTAGCCTTCTTAATCATAAACCAACAATCATATTTAAATAAATAAATAAAATGTTCTCTACCCTTGTTTTTGTGATGCCAAATTCCTATGTCAATGTCTCCCATTTATAAATGTTATTCATAGCTCAAGTTAAAACTATTCACTATGGTTGGCGCTAATATATACTCAACCTGCCAGCAGTATTTGATCAAGATGACGTGTGTTAACACATGCTATAAAGTTTGAGCATTAGTTTCATGCCATGCCTTGGTGAAACAACCCGTGACACTACTATGTATGCCAACATATAATAATCATCCAAATATAAGAAGGGATGGATAAAGAAAAGAAAAATAGTCCCCATTATATGTGTTGTTTGGGAGTGGTGTACATGTGCTTTGTTGTGGCATATGATTTGGCAATAACTCCTTTATGGATTGGTAGAAAGAAGAGTACAAAGAAAACATATTGCAAAGTCATTTAGCCCACATCGTCTCATTAGAAAAACTCGAGAGTCCATTAAGAAATAGAAAGACAATGAAGTGATAGGGGCAGGTTTTACTTGTCATCCTTTATTTCATTGAGTGATGGATAAAAGTTATAAAACAGCATTTAAGGAAAGTTGCACTTGCTAAAACGTAGTTTAAGAACACAAACCAAACATATTTTTAAAAACAAAATTAAAAATTGATCCCAATCCACCACTTAGTTTCAATTATTTTAAATGATTTATGAATTATACCTGCAATAGATTATCTATCACAACTTCATAAACTTGGTAATTTTTTATAAAACTAGTATTTATTTTATTTGCACGTGGTTTTCTTTCAGAATGAATGTTAATAACACCTACTCTTATACAGGCCTTTTGAGGTTTCATAGTTCCCTACATTTATATCTACAGGCAGAGTTCAATATTATCACTGACAAAGCCAATTTCCTCTTCCACCAATTACAACGCTATATCAATTGTCACTAATAGCTGATTCTTAGGTGATTCAGGATGAGTTGTAACATAACATTCCTTACTGTCTAGAAGAGTAGCTTCAACATAACTATCCGAAGTAGAGTTCTTAGTACCCTTGGGAGTTGATGATGTCAGTATCATAAGGATTTACGATTGAGAAAGATAATGTGTAATTGATTATATTTTTTTGCATTATTCAACGACTTGTTATAAGAGAAATAGTTAGGCCACTGTTTTCCTTTATATTTTTATTTTTCTTGGAATTCCCATAGCTATAAATAGGATATTTAAGATTAGGATAGATGATGACATAATTGAATGCAAATTTGAATTTGTCAACTCTCTTGGCCCATCGCTACCTATCTCAAGCAAGAGTCCTACATCTTTTAAAATTCCTTCTCTTCTTCTCTTTGTCACTCAGGTCATCCTTTTAGTACAGATTCTATGCTAAATCTCCCACTATATAGCCCTGTATCACTATGGTAGCTCAGCAGAGGTATGAGAAAATAAAAGTGCAAGTTAAATAGAAGTAGTGTTTAAATTAATTTTATGCTTTGCTGATAAAATCATGAAAACATACTAACCAAATTTGATGTAATTTTTCCAAAATTTTCTTGTAATAGAATAGCTGTACAAGAGAAAAAAACAAACGAACGAACAAAGAAAATATTGCGTGAACTTATGAACGAAATAAGAATGAAAGACATGAGATCAAAGACCTAAACATAAAAAAATAACAAATGCAAGTTTTCTGACAATGCAAAAGAGCTAAAAAAAAGAGCGATATGAAGATGAACTATAGTAAACTTAACTAATTAGTTCAGTTACTGTAAACTCTGCCAAATGACATAAATAATCAGCGCATTCTTGAAATCACCTGAATATAAAAATTATAGAGAGCACCAAATCTATCAATGTTCATGAAAAACAAGCCATATTATGGTAATAAGGTGGAAATATGTGTCTATCGTGATCAACACAAAGATTTTATACCAATCTATAATATATTTATGAAGAAACCATACCATTGAAAAGAAAAAATATTCATAAAATTAGCTGGCAACAAAACTTTTAACATGAGAGAAATTTTCGGTTATTTAACATTAATAAAAATAAAAAGTTTACAGTTACCCAAAAAAGGTAACAATTAAAAGCCTTACCTTTCCATCGACACATTTGGCCTTGTATACACATCCAATGGACCCCTTTCCAACAAGACGACTAGCACTAAATCCTCCTGTGGCTGCTTGCAAATCTACCAGTAACATTGTGCTAGCATTAATCGGCTCCGTGTTTCGTTTGTAATTAAATTTAACTTTGAAATCATTTTCACTGACTGAACTGCTCCTCCCAGATGTGTGAGGCTTGGAATTAAATTTAATTTTAAACTCATTTTCACCGACAGAGCTGCTCCGATCAGAAGGTGAAGGCTTCACACCCAAAGATGAAGATCTTGGTAAGATATCAGCTGCTGCTGAGGATCCCATGAACTTGAAACCTGCCAAAATATGATATAAGTATCAGAATCTTATAGGACTAAGTGGTAAAGAGACAAAGCAAAACTTATTCTACACTTCTCATCTGCAACTTAATGTAAACTTTACCAAATGATGAAAGGCCATGGTCAAGTAAGAATAACTCAAACTTTCACTATAAGCTATTTTTGGCTTTCAGAGAATCTTACATTCATAACAAGCAACAATTTGTGCTCTTGATGTCCTAAATTTTGGGCTCTGATTTATAGAGCGCCTCATCATCATGCAAGCTAGTCACAATAATGGTTCCCAAATTACCTCGAACTGGTTTCAGTACGTACCAGAACTGTTTACTAGGATTATATTGACAAATATTCTGAGGCAAAACATCATGCATCAATGTTACAAAAAAGCATCTAATTCTCCGTGAATTTAATGGGTGGGAGATTAAAAAGTCTTCGTAATTCATTGTAGTTTATACTTAAGATCATAAGCAGAATGTATTACGATTTAATAGGCAAGTTATGATTCATTAAAAGAATTGTATTACTTTAAATAGTTTCCATTACGATTATTAGGGGAAATGTGGTAATACAACCTTCTCTAATTTACTAGTCTCTTACCCTCTCCCAACTAATTTTAAAAGTTGTTGTTGCAAGCACTGAATTTTTCCTTTTTTTTCTCCCGCTATAACACAAATTAATTTCTTTCCTTTAGTGTCCTGCCTTTCCGATTCGGACTCCCGCAATCCTTTCCTTTTTCTTCTTCCCGCCGTCCCCTACCTACTTCCTGAATCGACCGACTCACCGCCTCCCTACTCTATATAAGAGCGGGTCAATGCATCGCAGCACCATGCTGCACCCTACTCGCTGTCGAAGCTCTCCCTCGCCAACTCCTGTAGGCACTGAATCTCTGACGATCTCTCTACTAGCACCTCCCTCTCTCATAGTTTCGCCTGAAACAATCGGCTTTGTGACCGAACCATTCCAGAGCTGTCGAAATTAGAGCTTGTGGGAAGGCAATAGCGGGATTGTGGCATGCAAAGACCATGAAACCTCATCTTCCTGCTCCTTCTATCCGCTGCTACCCAAAACCATTGAGGAAAGAAACCCTCTTCTTTCTCCCACTCTGTCCCAGCCACCTTCGCATGCAGTTTCTCTAAATCCCACAAATCCTAAATTTAAGGGAAATGTAGGAAAGATGGGATTTAAGAACCTGCATAATTCAAACATGTCATTTTTGTTGTTTGTTAGGTTTAGGTGTTAAGTATCAAAATCCCGAAAAAATTTATTCATAAATTTTAATTAATTACCTATCAAAATCAAACAAAAAATAAAATATTATTTTAAATACGCTAGTTAAAGTAAACCTTAATGAAGTTCATATATATTTCATTTAAAAATATTATAATAATGATTTAATATAATAAAAGTTAGGTTGCACCTAATTAAATGAATGAAAATTTTTAATTGCATAATGACTTATATTTTATTTTCTAAATGAAGTAAGATGGCTAGTTGAACCGTTGAAGGATTGTGTATGCCGTCTCGGGGTAAATAACAGTTTTTTATTAGAGGATAAACGTACACATCCTAGTAAGAAGCGTTAATCCTTATTATTTGTAGTAGATTCATAGTTATTTCATAAGATTGCCAGTCATGCCCTTGCCCCTTCAATTTAAATATTGCACTTGTTATAGGCTTCAATTATTGCTCATGATGGAAGCACTAATTGTCTTACTCTATTGCTACAAAACTTTCACATATGCGAATAAATATTACAGTTATAACATTTTCCTTTCATGCATTAAAATGAAATTTCATGTGAACTCAAGTCATTTCACAAGCTTGCGTGAAATAGCATATTTCATACATATTATACCTGTGAAAATTTTGATATGCTTGTGTGAAGGCATATAAGTCGGTGGAACCCTTTTGGATATTGATTAGTTGAGTTGAAGGGCCCACAGAGTGACGACTTTACAAGAAATCATCGAGTTTCTTTGGGTTGATATTGACATTTATGGTTTCAAGGTGTTTGTTAAAACCAACTATATAAATATTAAATATAAAACTAAATAATAAGAAACTTCATTGAAAACGATCGCATGTTTTATTATGATGCACATAGTAATCGTCTCTATTTGTTGCTCATATTGCATGTCCTATTTCTTTTATTGTTTATGCTTTAGTAATTTATTTGCAATTGACTGAGTTTTGTTATTCACTCGTTCCTTGATATTTTGCATTACAAATTCTATTCAGCAGCTAGCAGGATTGTATCCATCGGAGCAGGTTTTTCAATTTTTAGATTTTATGTCTTGATATTTTACTCAGAATTTGCTTTAGTTGTATCGTTGGGCTATTTAATTTATGTCTTGAGTCTAAATAGTCGTTACTTGTTATCATTTCAGTTTTAATTCAGTCATTTTTCATCTTTCCTTTCAGTTGTATCGGTGGGCAATTTATTTCAGTTGTATTGTTTCTTGTTATCACATGAATTGTTTATTTGCATGCAAATCTTTCTTTAAGAATACAGAACAAGTTTAATTCAATTCATCATGCCCTGCATTGTCAGGATATACCGCCTTCTGACTCGGGATGTGAATTGCATCCACGAATTATCGTTTATCATGATCACAATAATAGGTTCATTACAATGGTGCTCTTGTTGCCACTGGAAGTGCGACTTAATTACCATCCATGTCATTATCCCACTAATCCGCCTCTTTTTCCTTGCAAAGACTCCACCTCATCATTCTCCATTCATCATTAACGAATCTTCTTCTATGTTCTATTATCTTGGATTCTATGAGTTGTCTCTCCCATCTCTTCCCACTCACATCCAAAAATATTTCCAAATCACTATCAAACCTTGCAGATCTCCTCCACCCCATATCTCCTCTTCTAGTTTGTGCATGACTAACACTGTGTCGGTGTTGGATCCATCTCCATTCCACATTGCCACATTTCACACAATAAAATATAATAATAATAATAAATTTTAGTTCTTGCTCAAAATGTCACTAGAGTTCAATGTCACTTCTCCAAGCCTCTGGTGATGCTTCATTGAGATTTCCCAGAACAAGTGATTCTTGAGTTTATTATTATGTAATATGTAGTTTTTGAGTCTCTAGGAGTCATCTATATCTATAAATAATCTCAGTTGGAAGCATTAAAGTATGATGAATTAAATGAGATAAACCTCCTCTCTAAATTTCTAATTCATTTATTTCCCCAATCCAATTTTTGGAGTTTTAAACATCATTGAATTATCATTTGTCTTGACCCCAGTAATGAGTTCATAACATAGAGTTGAATATTACTTTTGGCTTCTTTGTGACATGATTCAAAAACCTTATTTTAGCCTTTATGTAGCAGGTCTATCATGTTGGTAAATATACAAAACTTATCAGCAATTAAAGCTAAATCATGTGCACCGTAAAAGTGCAAACAGGAAGCAATTCATAGAATTGTGTTATCTGGAGAGACTTATGCAGCGCTTGTGTTAGATGTTTCTGGGTGCAAATGTTCGCCTATCTGTCTCATATACAAGAGCATTGAACATCTATGGCTAGTTCAAGCATATCCTTCTAATAATAATACCAATTATGATGTCTATATAAATCTTTAAGTGGTATAGTCATATTTCTGAAGCTTGAGTGGTGGAGTTATCATTTCGAGCATACCAAAATGGGGAAAAAAAAGTAATTGTACAAATTATGGGAGAAATGGGAAAATGGAAAACGAAAATATAATTTAAGTTTTAGTACAATTTTAATATTATAGGTTTCTTCTATACTTTATTAAGTAGTGAAAGTAATGCTTTGTGAGACCCTATCTTTTTTAAATGTGATTACTTCATGCTCAAATCCTATTGGAGAGTGAAAATAAAAATAAATTATAACTCAATTTTACTCTCTTACTAGTTGCGCTTAAATACGTGAAGAAATAACTATCTAAGATAAAAACAAATATAGAAACCAATCTTTAATTCTAGAATTTGATATTAACTACACATCATAAATAGTAATCATTCATAAATTATCGAATAGATGAAAATGGAACTTCATTGTCCACCGATTATTATTGTTGCAACTAGAAAGGTGCTACCCACAATTAATTGACTTGTAGATGGCAAGCTGTTCACAACATATTCAAGATTACTTCAATACTTCCCTTCAAGCAAGGCTATAAGTTGACCATGCTCAATCACTCGAGTTTGGGATATAATTAGTTAGACTATTCCATTTTTATTTTTATTTAACTTTTTTAGATAAAATGTTGGCTTATTTCAATGTAATTAGTTCTATGATATTTGGCAGAACTATTTGCAACACTAAAGCAATATATTTGGCAAAATAAAATTCAGGAGATATTTTCACTTTGTAAGTTAGTTCTTCTAGCAATCTTTATAACTAAATTCATTTATAAATACTGTGCATCTGCTTGTGTACAGCCTTCTTATCATTCCTTCATGAGACCAAAAAGTATTTTTTTTAATCCATGAAAAGGTGAAGAAGGAACTTGCCATTCTAGCAAGGTTTCAATATGTTTAACATACAAATAAGGTGATAAGGGAGTCTGTAGCTTTGGTACAACTTTAGAAGATTGAATAAGAGACACTAAGGAATGCACTGTTCATGGGTTTTTTATGTCAAGAATATGATGGATGAACAATAACTTTCAAACTTCAAGTTCTTATTCTTGAAATTCTACCCCCAAAATTTTTAGAGTTTGTAGTAATGCTAGTATTCAAAAAGGTTATGATCACCGAGCTGTAAACATTTCTAGTGCAAGATAATATCATTTGTTACATTTTTAATCTAGAAAGTATCAAATAAAGATATTCTTGAGAGACTTGGGGTTTAATTTGCTTTTATGGTGAGGATAAGTGTTAATGAAAAGTAAAAATCCAAAAAAGAATTGATGACAATGAACGAAAGGATTTTGGTGATACAGAATAATTAGAGAAATGATTGGACTAGGACTTTAAAACAAGTACTCTTGAAAGCATTTGATTGATGAGATACGAAAATATCAGGATAGGAATTTCCCAAACTTTATGTAGAACATTAGTTTTCTAACAAACTCTATGAGATATATATTTTTTATTTTTAGCAACTCCATTTTGTAATGGTGTTGGCATAGGAACATTGTTAGATTATCAATTTATCACTTAATGTAGAGATAATTTTCTGAAGTTATTTTTAAAAGTTCTTTAGTATTGTCAGTTTTTAGGATTTATAATCAGCATGAATTATGATGCTGATTACTCAAAAATTTATCCCATTTCAATTTTTCCGTTTGTTAAAAAATCAAGTGAAATGGTCTATTGCCGATGAAAGAAATAAACTATCCAGCTATAGAAATGTTTTGGACTCAAGATACAACTCACACATCACCATGGACTAAAAAAAGATTGAGAAGGTTNTCAATGTCACTAGAGTTCAATCTCACTTCTCCAAGCCTCTGGTGATGCTTCATTGAGATTTCCCAGAACATGTGATTCATTGAGTTTATTATTATGTAATAGGTAGTTTTTGAGTCTCTAGGAGTCATCTATATCTATAAATCGTCTCAGTTGGAAGTATTAAAGTATGATGAATTAAATGAGATAAACCTCCTCTCTAAATTTCTAATTCATTTATTTCCCCAATCCAATTTTTGGAGTTTTAAACATCATTGAATTATCATTTATCTTGACCCAAGTAATGAGTTAATAACATAGAGTTGAATATTACTTTTGGCTTCTTTGTGACAAGATTCTAAAACCTTATTTTAGCCTTTATGTAGCAGGTCTATCATGTTGGTAAATATACAAAACTTATCAGCAATTAAAGCTAAATCATGTGCACCGGAAAAGTGCAAACAGGAAGCAATTCATAGAATTGTGTTATCTCGAGAGACTTATGCAGAGCTTGTGTTAGATGTTTCTGGGTGCAAATGTTCGACTATGTGTCTCATATACAAGAGCATTGAACATCTATGGCCAGTTCAAGCATATCCTTCTAATAATAATACCGATTATGATGTATATATAAATCTTTAAGTGGTATAGTCATATTTCTGAAGCTTGAATGGTGGAGTTATCATTTCTAGCGTACCAAAATGGAAAAAAAAAAAGTAATTGTACAAATTATGGGAGAAACGGGAAAATGGGAAACAAAAATATAATTTAAGTTTTTAGTACAATTTTAATATTATAGGTTTCTTCTATACTTTATTAAGTAATGAATGTAATGCTTTGTGAGACCCCATCTTTTTTAAAAAAATGTGATTGCTTCATGCTCAAATCCTATTGGAGAGTGAAAATAAAAAAAATTTATAACTCAATTGTATTCTGTTATTAGTTGTGCTTAAATAGGTGAAGAAATAATTATCTAAGATAAAAACAAATATAGAAACCAACCTTTAATTCTAGAATTTGATATTAACTACACATCATAAATAGTAATCATTCATAAATTATCGAATAGATGAAAATGGAACTTCATTGTCCACCGATTATTATTGTTGCAACTAGAAAGGTGCTACCCACAATTAATTGACTTGTAGATGGCAAGCTGTTCGCAACATATTCAAGATTACTTCAATACTTCCCTTCAAGCAAGGCTATATCTTGACCATGCTCAATCAGTCGAGTTTGGGATATAATTAGTTAGACTATTCCATTTTTATTTTTATTTAACTTTTTTAGATAAAATGTTGGCTTATTTCAATGTAATTAGTTCTATGATATTTGGCAGAACTATTTGCAACACTAAAGCAATATATTTGGCAAAATAAAATTCAGGAGATATTTTCACTTTGTAAGTTAGTTCTTCTAGCAATCTTTATAACTAAATTCATTTATAAATACTGTGCATCTGCTTGTGTACAGCCTTCTTATCATTCCTTCATGAGACCAAAAAGTATTTTTTTTAATCCATGAAAAGGTGAAGAAGGAACTTGCCATTCTAGCAAGGTTTCAATATGTTTAACATACAAATAAGGTGATAAGGGAGTCTGTAGCTTTGGTACAACTTTAGAAGATTGAATAAGAGACAATAAGGAATGCACTGTTCATGGGTTTTTTATGTCAAGAATATGATGGATGAACAAATAACTTTCAAACTTCAAGTTCTTATTCTTGAAATTCTACCCCCAAAATTTTTAGAGTTTGTAGTAATGCTAGCATTCAAAAAGGTTATGATCACCGAGCTGTAAACAATTCTAGTGCAAGATAATATTAGTTGTTACATTTTTAATCTAGAAAGTATCAAATAAAGATATTCTTGAGAGACTTGGGGTTTAATTTGCTTTTATGGTGAGGATAAGTGTTAATGAAAAGTAAAAATCCAAAAAAGAATTGATGACAATGAACGAAAGGATTTTGGTTATACAGAATAATTACAGAAATGATTGGACTAGGACTTTAAAACAAGTACTCTTGAGCGCATTTGATTGATGAGATACGAAAATATCAGGATAGGAATTTCCCAAACTTACTTGAGAACATTTATGTAGAACATTAGTTTTCTAACAAACTCTATGAGATGTATATTTGTTATTTTTAGCTACTCCATTTTGTAATGGTGTTGACATAGGAACATTGTTAGATTATCAATTTATCACTTAATGTAGAGATAATTTTCTGAAGTTATTTTTAAAAGTTCTTTAGTATTGTCAGTTTTTAGGATTTATAATCAGCATGAACTATGATGCTGATTTCTTAAAAATTTATCCCATTTCAATTTTTCTTTTGTTAAAAAATCAAGTGAGATGGTATATTGCCGATGAAAGAAATAAACTACCGAGCTATAGAAATTTTTTGGACTCAAGATACAACTCACACATCACCATGGACTAAAAAAAGATTGAGAAGGTTTGTATGTTTGATTGTGTGCTAAGAACTACGACTGTGTCTAGTAGCTAAATGATAAATTTAAAATTGATGGTTCTTTAATTTTTTTATGGTGAGAAAAAAGGAAATATTTTTTCTTTCTAAATTAAGTTGAGGTATCCTAAATGAATGATACTACCAAAATCAAATATTACTATCATTATTTGAAATATATTTAAAACTTCAAAAGTGGGTTTTGATATATACACAACCTGTTGTTTGACCACATGCACTATCAACCATCCTCCCTCAGTTCAAATCTAAAATGTGGAAAATACTAAATAATAAATTAACAACACAATTATTTCTCAAGTTTCTTGATTAATGGTTAAGTTATACTTTTAGATCGACACAAAAAGCACAAACTCAGATGCAAGTCTTCTAAAGAAAATAATATAACATGCCCCGGCTACTTTTGAGAGTGACAATTTTGCAATCTAGACTTATAATCTTCACGTCATAGGCTATAATTATTGAAAATATTTTTTATCTCATATCATACAATATAATGCTCTTGAGTCTATTGTCCAAGTAATAGATTTCTTCTTATTTATGATGAGAGAATTTGATAATTTAACATTTTTATCCATCAAGCTTATTATGATGTTCCAAAAGAAGTTTTTGCTGGGAGAATAATTGGCTNATACTTAAGATCATAAGCTGAATGTATTACGATTTAATAGGAAAGTTATGATTCATTAAAAGAATTGTATTTCTTTAAATAGTTTCCATTACGATTATTAGGGGAAATGTGGTAAGATAACCTTCTCTAATTTACTAGTCTCTTACCCTGTCCCAACTAATTTTAAAAGTTGTTGTTGCAAGCACTGAATTTTTCCTTTTTTTCTCCCGCTAAAACACAAATTAATTTCTTTCCTTTTGTGTACTGCCTTTCTGATTCAGACTCTCGCAATCCTTTACTTTTTCTTCTTCCCGCCGTCCCCTACCTATTTCCTGAATCGACCGACGCACCGCCTCCCTACTCTATATAAGAGCGGGTCAATGCATCGCAACACCATGCCGCGCCCTACTCGCTGTTGAAACCCTCCCTCGCCAACTCCTGTAGGCACTGAATCTCTGTCGATCTCTCTCCTAGAACCTCCCTCTCTCACAGTTTCGCCCGAAACAATCGACTTTGTGACCGAACCAATCCGGAGCTGTCGAGATTAGAGCTTGTGGGAAGGCAATAGCGGGATTGTGGCATGCAAAGACCATGAAACCTCATCTTCCTGCTCCTATCCGCTGCTACCCAAAATAATTGAGGAAAAAAACCCTCTTCTTTCTCCCACTCTATCCCAGCCACCTTCGCATGCAGTTTCTCTAAATCCCGCAAATCCTAAATTTAAGGGAAATGTAGGAAAGATGGGATTTAAGAACCTGCATAATTCAAACATGTCATTTTTGTTGTTTGTTAGGTTTAGGTGTTAAGTATGTAAATCCCCAAAAAAATTATTCATAAATTTTAATTACTTACCTATCAAAATCAAACAAAAAAAAAATATTATTTTAATTACGCTAGTTAAAGTTAACCTTAATGAAGTTCATATATATTTCATTTAAAAATATTATAGTAATGATTTAATATAATAAAAGTTAGGTTGCACCTAATTTAATGAATGAAAATTTTAATTGCATAATGGCTTATATTTTATTTTCTAAATGTAGTAAGATGGCTAGTTGAACCGTTGAATTCATAGAAGGATTGTGTTTGTCGTCTCGGGATAAATAACAGTTTTTTATTAGAGGATAAACGTACACATCCTAGTAAGAAGCGTTAATCCTTATTATATGTAGTAGATTCATAGTTATTTCATAAGATTGACAGTCATGTCCTTGCCCCTTCAATTTAAATATTGCACTTATTATAGGCTTCAGTTATTGCTCATGATGGAAGCACTAATTGTCTTACTCTATTGCTATAAAACTTTCGCATATGCGAATAAATATTACAGTTATAACATTTTCCTTTCATGCATTAAAATGAAATTTCATGTGAACTCAAGTCATTTCACAAGCTTGCGTGAAATAGCATATTTCATACATATTATACCTGTGAAAATTTTGATATGCTTGTGTGAAGACATGTAAGTCGGTGGAACCCTTTTGAATATTGGTTAGTTGAGTTGAAGGGCCCACAGAGTGACGACTCTACAGGAAATCATCGAGTTTCTTTGGGTTGATATTGACATTTATGGTGTCAAGGTGTTTGTTAAAACCAACTATATAAATATTAAATATAAAACTAAATAATAAGAAACTTCATTGGAAACGATAGCATGTTTTACTATGATGCACATAGTAATCGTCTTTATTTGTTGCTCATATTGCATGTTCTATTTCTTTTATTGTTTATGCTTTAGTAATTTATTTGCAATTGACTGAGTTTTGTTTTTCACTCGTGCCTTGATATTTTGCATAACAGATTCTATTCAGCAGCTAGCAGAATTGTATCCATCGGAGCAGGTTTTTCAGTTTTTAGATTCTATGTCTTGGTATTTTACTCAGAATTTGTTTTAGGTGTATCGGTGGGCTATTTATTTTATGTCTTGAGTCTAAATAGTCGTTTCTTGTTATCATTTCAGTTTTAATTCAGTCATTTTTCATCTTTCCTTTCAGTTGTATCGGTGGGCTATTTATTTCAGTTGTATCGTTTCTTGTTATCACATTTAATTGTTTATTTGCATGCAAATCTTTCTTTAAGAATACAGAATAAGTTTAATTCATTTCATCATGCACTGCATTGTCAGGGTATACCGCCTTCTGACTGTATACCGCCTTCTGACTCGGGATGTGAATTGCATCCACGAATTATCGTTTATCATGATCACAATAATAGGTTCATTACAATGGTGCTCTTGTTGCCACTGGAAGTGGGCCTTAATTACCATCCATGTAATTATCCCACTAATCCGCCTCTTTTTCCTTGCACAGACTCCACCTCATCATTCTCCATTCATCATTAACGAATCTTCTTCTACCTTCTATTATCTTGGATTCTATGAGTTGTCTCTGCCATCTCTTCCCACTCACATCCAAAAATATTTCCAAATCACTATCAAACCTTGCAGATCTCCTCCACCCCATATCTCCTCTTCTAGTTTTTGCATGACTAACACTGTGTCGGTGTCGGATCCATCTCCACTCATAAATCCATCTCCATTCCACATTGCCACATTTCACACAATAAAATATAATAATAATAATAACTTTTAGTTCTTGCTCAATCAATGTCACTAGAGTTCAATGTCACTTCTCCAAGCCTCTGGCGATGCTTCATTGAGATTTCCCAGAACATGTGATTCATTGAGTTTATTATTATGTAATAGGTAGTTTTTGAGTCTCTAGGAGTCATCTATATCTATAAATAGTCTCAGTTGGAAGTATTAAAGTGTGATGAATTAAATGAGATAATCCTCCTCTCTAAATTTCTAATTCATTTATTTGCCCAATCCAATTTTTGGAGTTTTAAACATCATTGAATTATCATTTATCTTGATCCAAGTAATGAGTTCATAACATAGACTTGAATATTACTTTTGGCTTCTTTGTGACAAAATTCTAAAACCTTATTTTAGCCTTTATGTAGCAGGTCTATCATGTTGGTAAATATACAAAACTTATCAGCAATTAAAGCTAAATCATGTGCACCGGAAAACTGCAAACAGGAAGCAATTCATAGAATTGTGTTATCTCGAGAGACTTATGCAGCGCTTGTGTTAGATGTTTCTGGGTGCAAATGTTCACCTATGTGTCTCATATACAAGAGCATTGAACATCTATGGCCAGTTCAAGCATATCCTTCTAATAATAATACCGATTATGATGTATATATAAATCTTTAAGTGGTATAGTCATATTTCTGAAGCTTGAGTGGTGGAGTTATCATTTCGAGCATACCAAAATGGGGAAAAAAAAAAGTAATTGTACAAATTATGGGAGAAATGGGAAAATGGGAAAATGGGGAACAAAAATATAACTTAAGTTTTAGTACAATTTTAATATTATAGGTTTCTTTTATACTTTATTAAGTAATGAATGTAATGCTTTGTGAGACTCCATCTTTTTTAAAAAAAATGTGATTGCTTCAAGCTCAAATCCTATTGGAGAGTGAAAATAAAAAAAATTTATAACTCAATTTTA
The DNA here is from genome assembly GCA_002079205.1 of Phalaenopsis hybrid cultivar. NCBI lineage: Eukaryota > Viridiplantae > Streptophyta > Magnoliopsida > Asparagales > Orchidaceae > Phalaenopsis > Phalaenopsis hybrid cultivar. Next base: position 198,433 of record JXCR01059138.1, read on the forward strand.
CTCTCTTATTAGTTGTGCTTAAATAGGTGAAGAAATAATTATCTAAGATAAAAACAAATATAGAAACCAACCTTTAATTCTAGAATTTGATATTAACTACACATCATAAATAGTAATCATTCATAAATTATCGAATAGATGAAAATGGAACTTCATTGTCCACCGATTATTATTGTTGCAACTAGAAAGGTGCTACCCACAATTAATTGACTTGTAGATGGCAAGCTGTTCACAACATATTCAAGATTACTTCAATACTTCCCTTCAAGCAAGGCTATATGATGACCATGCTCAATCAGTCGAGTTTGGGATATAATTAGTTAGACTATTCCATTTTTATTTTTATTTAACTTTTTTAGATAAAATGTTGGCTTATTTCAATGTAATTAGTTCTATGATATTTGGCAGAACTATTTGCAACACTAAAGCAATATATTTGGCAAAATAAAATTCAGGAGATATTTTCACTTTGTAAGTTAGTTCTTCTAGCAATCTTTATAACTAAATTCATTTATAAATACTGTGCATCTGCTTGTGTACAGCCTTCTTATCATTCCTTCATGAGACCAAAAAGTATTTTTTTTAATCCATGAAAAGGTGAAGAAGGAACTTGCCATTCTAGCAAGGTTTCAATATGTTTAACATACAAATAAGGTGATAAGGGAGTCTGTAGCTTTGGTACAACTTTAGAAGATTGAATAAGAGACACTAAGGAATGCACTGTTCATGGGTTTTTTATGTCAAGAATATGATGGATGAACAATAACTTTCAAACTTCAAGTTCTTATTCTTGAAATTCTACCCCCAAAATTTTTAGAGTTTGTAGTAATGCTAGTATTCAAAAAGGTTATGATCACCGAGCTGTAAACATTTCTAGTGCAAGATAATATCATTTGTTACATTTTTAATCTAGAAAGTATCAAATAAAGATATTCTTGAGAGACTTGGGGTTTAATTTGCTTTTATGGTGAGGATAAGTGTTAATGAAAAGTAAAAATCCAAAAAAGAATTGATGACAATGAACGAAATGATTTTGGTGATACAGAATAATTAGAGAAATGATTGGACTAGGACTTTAAAACAAGTACTCTTGAAAGCATTTGATTGATGAGATACGAAAATATCAGGATAGGAATTTCCCAAACTTTATGTAGAACATTAGTTTTCTAACAAACTCTATGAGATATATATTTTTTATTTTTAGCAACTCCATTTTGTAATGGTGTTGGCATAGGAACATTGTTAGATTATCAATTTATCACTTAATGTAGAGATAATTTTCTGAAGTTATTTTTAACAGTTCTTTAGTATTGTCAGTTTTTAGGATTTATAATCAGCATGAATTATGATGCTGATTACTCAAAAATTTATCCCATTTCAATTTTTCCGTTTGTTAAAAAATCAAGTGAAATGGTCTATTGCCGATGAAAGAAATAAACTATCCAGCTATAGAAATGTTTTGGACTCAAGATACAACTCACACATCACCATGGACTAAAAAAAGATTGAGAAGGTTTGTATGTTTGATTGTGCTAAGAACTACGACTGTGTCTAGTAGCTAAAAGATAAATTTAAAATTGATGGTTCTTTAATTTTTTTATGGTGAGAAAAAAGGAAATATGTTATCATTATAAATTAAGTTTAGGTATCCTAAATGAATGATACTACCAAAATCAAATATTACTATCATTATTTGAAATATATTTAAAACTTCAAAAGTGGGTTTTGATATATACACAACCTGTTGTTTGACCACATGCACTATCAACCATCCTCCCTCAGTTCAAATCTAGAATGTGGAAAATACTAATAATAAATTAACAACACAATTATTTCTCAAGTTTCTTGATTAATAGTTAAGTTATACTTTTAGATTGACACAAAAAGCACAAACTCAGATGCAAGTCTTCTAAAGAAATTAAATATAATATGCCCCGGCTACTTTTGAGAGTGACAATTTTGCAATCTAGACTAATAATCTTCACGTCATAGGCTATAATTATTGAAAATATTTTTTATCTCATATCATACAATATAATGCTCTTGAGTCGATTGTCCAAGTAATAGATTTATTCTTATTTATGATGAGAGAATTTGAGAATTTAACATTTTTATCCATCAAGCTTATTATGATGTTCCAAAAGAAGTTTTTGCTGGGAGAATAATTGGCTGAATTCAATTTGAAATGAAAATGGATGAATCAAGAGAAGGAGATGGTTGCTTTAATTCATCTTTGTTACTGATTCACTTTAAAATTTTACAGCCCAATAGTTCGTCATGGATTTTCTAATATAGCATGTTATCATGGATTTTTCATATTTTGGATCCAAATTTTCTATTTTAAGGTTGATTTCCAAAGTTGAAATTTTTGGCTCCTTGAGCATTGGCATATTCATGGCAGCTGCTATTTTAAAAAGATTAATCGTGTATGTTTTCATCACTCTTGTAGGAAGAAGGTAGCTTTTGGCGTTGTTGACTGATCATCGCCAGGTAAGAGAGACTCCATCTTAAAGGACCAATCAACCGTACAAAGAGTGGATCCTTAATATCTATGATGTTATCTTACAAATTAGAATGAGAAGGAGGAATGTAGAAAATATAGGACTCTATGATTAAATTTTGTTATATTGTTCAGTGTTTAAAGAACAAAAGAATAAAAAGATGTATACAACTAGGTGAAGAAAAAACTAGGAAAGAAAAAAATAAATCTGGAAACAATCTTCAATTATGGAATCGAAAATTAACTGGAAATCAGAAATATTAAGTTGTTGCGTACAAATTATTAGATTAATATAGAAGGAAGGTAACCATCCACAGATTATTAGTTGTTGTATTATTAGAATGCTACATATAGGAGAGCCATGGATCCCAGTATTTCAACACTACCCATCAAACTAACCTGTATTTCAACATATTTATAATTACCTCAAATAAAACTTCACTTGATAATTTAATGTTCTCTTACTGGATATTTTGGTCAACGAAGAACTCATCTGGCTGCTAAAACAATTAAAACAATTGAAACAATTATAGAAGCTTAGTAATTCACAGTTCCTTAGCTTTGTTAATAAAATTTGTTTCCAGCAAGAATCCAGTAAAAGAAGTTATCAAATTTAAAAAAGATATATATTGCTAAACACAGCAAAAGATTACATCAAGCAGTATTTGGACTGTCCCACGCCCAAGTCTATGGTTTTATTAAAGGTAAATCTAGTGAACCAAAATGCATCATTGATATCCAAAATTTAAAATTTAGAATGGATCCTTAATATCTATGACTGTATTAGGAATCTAAAATCTAAATGAAATTTATCTTAAAAATTTGGATTAACATGAAGCACTTCATACACGTCTGTGAACTAAATGTAATTTATCATAAATTTTTTTACACCATAAATGTGATATGTAGCAAAATTTGATTTGATTGTTTATGATAGGTATCCCAAGTTATGGCGCCATAAAAGTGTACAACTGCAATGATTAATATAATCAAGTTTTATCAAATCATTGGTTAAAATAATATAATTTCTCAAATATAAATTAGATTCATATAATAAATATAAAATTAAATATTATATTATGAAATTTTTGTTTAACTCTATTCATTTATTACTACTATTTTCACTTTTCTCACACTGCTAATCGCACATCGTTAACAGCTAGTACCAACTTACAGTTCCCTAACCAAAAACATCACTATTCAGCTTAGAGCAAACTTTCAAATGCACTAGGTGATACCTATTAGACCATATAACTTAAAATTTGAAATAAGCTTCCGAAAGTAGTTAAGAATCTTTTATCTAATTCTTCCTAAGATAAAATGTTGAATTTCCATTAGACAAACGAATTCTATAAGAAATAGGAGCATTTACATGCAGACCACATAATTCATATTTACTTGCATATCTAACACCAGAAATTTAATATTTACATGCATATCACTCAAATCTTTAACATCAGAAAACACTATCACCTACATTTAAAAATCTTTTCATGCATAGGTTTATCATACCAAAGCCTTACAAATGTAAATATGAAAGTCTGGGTGTTCGATATGTATATCTATAAGAATTGTGTGGTATGTATATAAATTTCCCTAAGAAATATTACTTATAGTTCAGGCCTGACATTATAACTGACGCAGCAATCAAGATATGAATGTCAGCATAAAACCTCCATCCATTACAGCAAAAGAAAGATAGATAAAACCATCAGATGAGAATCAGAGATGATTTGATGAATTCAACTACAATGAGAAATACCTTGGGATCATGGAAAAACAGTAGATAAACAAAATTACAATGGTGTAGGAATGAAGCAGGTGAGAATCATATCTGAAGCAAAAATTTCAAGTATGGACCTAAAATAGAAAAAAATAATTTAAAAATAGGAGCTTGCGAAGGAAGTACCTTTATCATGGCTAACCAAAGGTGCAAATGACCTTCTCTGACTATCTGACTCGTCAATNAACAAAACGACACTGCAAAAATTTATAATAGAAAGCAACACAAAGTACATAAACGGCAATCTAGAAAACGGGGACAAGGGTGGTGGTCGGAAAAGGGCTAGCGACCATTGGAGAGTGGCAGGAGGGAGCTNTAGTAGATGACCAAGAATTTCCACCAGCTCTTTTGAGAGATGGTGAATAGCCAGAGCAATTTGTCAATGTCATGTTAACTGACTACACCATCAATAAACTGTAGGGAAATTTACATACATACCACACAATTCTTATGTAATTACATATCTAACACCCAAAGTTTGACATTTGCATTTATAACACCTTGATTTCATAATTGTATGCATGAAAAGGTTTCTTCCCCTTTTACAAAGATAGTGATGATGGTATTTTTTATGTAATATTAACGATATGAGTTGTATGCATGAAAATATGAATGTTTAGGAGTTAGACATGTAAATAAATAAGAATTATGTGGTCTGTATGTAAATGCCCTTAAACTGAAAAGAGAAAGCATTTATGCATCATTTTAGGATGTACTCACTCGAGATTGTCAATCTTTTTAAATCCATCTGGAATCCAGCCAGTGAACTGGTTGTTCTGAATATTCCTGGACCACCATGCAAACCATTTAGAAAATAGATTAACGCTATACATTAAAATATATTGAGTAAACCAAGTAAACATATATCGCGCTCCAAATTTATAATGTTATTCCATCATAAAGTTTCTCAGGTCTTAGCATTCCTCGTCAAGTTGAAGAATAAATATAAGGAAGCCCCATCATGCTACACAACCCCAAGACATCCAAAGAACCTAAAACCTTTGTAAAAATCAGTTAACTTATTCAAAACTAAAGACATGAGGTGATACCGGAGGAAGCCCAAACCAACATGAAAAACATAATTATTATTATTGAATTCAAAAGGATACAAATGAGACTCTTGCAAATATGAAATAAACGACAACAAACATACAGACAAAAATGACAAGACGACACTGCAAAAATTTATAATAGAAAGCAACACAAAGTACAGAAACGGCAATCTAGAAAACGGGGCAAGGGTGGTGGTCGGAAAAGGGCTAGCGACCATTGGAGAGTAGCAGGAGGGAGTTGTGGTGGCCTGGAGCAGCAGCAGACCAGTGGCGGCGTCTAGAAGGCATGTCTAGACAGCAACAGGGATAGGCGTCGGGGGTTGGACAACAGTTGTGACAGGCGTCGGTGGCTGGCCAGCAGCAGGGACAGGCCCGTGCTGGGTTGTCAACAGCAAGGGTTGGTGGGGGAGGGTTTTGGCGGACTGTCAGAGGGTGTAGCGACAGCTGCAGAAAACACCTAACAACAGCGAGAAAAGTGTTCACGGGGGTGGCCGCAACAAGACAGCGGCTTAGAGATGTTAAACCGTAATATGAAAGGTGTCGGCGGGGCAGAGGGCAGCAAGATTGCTGCTGGAATGAAGAGGGAGGGCCTAGAAGGCAGCAGGAAGAAGACCGGCGGGCAAAGTCACTCTGCTAGAATAGTGGTCTGTGAAAGGATAAATGTCTAGTCGGGGTCGAGCTATAGCTGGAGCGCCATTAGAGACGGTCATCACCTCAGACGAGTTACAACCGGAGCACAATCTCGTCGTCGAGTACAGTTCCTGAGCGGAAGAACGCCTCAGACAGCACTAAAAAATCTGGACTCATCAAAATTTGTCGTGACCATAGCAAACAATGTGTATAAATAAGAGGGGGTTAGTAGGTAGATTAGATAAGTATAAGAATAGGCAATAAATAAAAGAGGGGTGATGGGAAGGAAAGAATTTGAAATTGGGATAGAAGTGGAAGGGTGTAGATAAGATAGGAAATCAAAATAGGCAAGAAGGACCTACGGCTACTATAACAACTACAGTAACGTGTCTGCAATATTGTAGCAGCTACAGTACCGCGTCCCAATTTTAGCTCTCATGTCAATTATTGGGGTTGGAGGAGCTTCGACTTTATTCGTTGAAGCTATTAGGGCAAAACAATTTTGGTGGGGGTGGCTTGGGTAGCGGCGGCTGCTAGAAGACCCAAACCACGATAGGAAAATAGTTGAGCTAGCTCTGATACTAAATGATACCGGAGGAAGCCCAAACCACGATGAAAAGCAAAATTATTTTACTGAATTCAATATGATACAAACGAAACTTTTGCAAACATAAAACAAACAACAACAAACATACAAACAAAAAATACAAGATGACACTGTGAAAATATAAGATAAAAAACAATACAAATATATAAACAGACATCTAGGAAACAAGGACAAGGGCAGAAAAGGGTTGACGATTGTTTGAGGGAGGGAGGAGGGAGTTGTGGTGGTCTGGAACAGCAGCAGACCAGTGGCGGGGTTTGGGCGATAGGGCTTGACGGCAGCGGGAACAGGCGTCAGGGGCTGGAAAGCAGCGGAGACAGGCGTTAGAGACTGGGCAAAAGTAGAAACAGGCCCGGGAGGGGCTGTCGGCGGCAGAGGTTGTTCGGGGAGGGTCTTGGTGAACTGCTGGACAGTGCAGGGACAGCTGCGGAAAGCGCCAAACAACAGCGAGAAAGGTGTCGACGGGGGTGGCGGCAATAAGACAGCAGCTTGGAGATGTTGAACCGTAGCAGGAAAGGTGTCAACGGAGCCGAGAGCAGCAGGAGTGTTGCTGGAATGAGGAGAGAGGGCTTGGAGGGCAAAAGGAAAAAAGGTTGGAGGGCAATGTGTGGCTACTGGAATAGAGGTCGGAGGGGCTGCAAAAAGATAAATGCCTCGTCGGGGTCTAGCTACAGTCGGAGCACCTTCTCATCGTTCGGTACAGCCCTAGGAGGGAAAGAATGCCTCAAAAGTATCACTTACAGATTTGTACTCATCAAAATCTGTCATAACATTATCAAACAACAAACCTTCAAAACCCTAGGATAGGAGTAGGGTTGGGCAAGCTCTGATACCAAATAATACCAAAATAAGTTCAAACTAACATGAAAAGCACAATTGTTATTACTGAATTCAAAAAGGGTACAAACGAAACACTTGCAAAGATGAAATAATCGACAACAAACATACAAACGAAAAGGACAGGACGACGCTGCCAAATATAAGATAGAAGGCAACAAAATATATAAATGTTCATCTAGGAAACGGGCACAAGGGTGGTGGTCAGAAAAGGGTTGACGACTATTGGATGGAGGCAGAAGGGAGTTGTGGTGGCATGGGCAGCTGCAGACTGGTGGCGGGGTGTGGACGGCAGGGCTGGACAGCAGCGGGTACATAAGTCAGGGGCTAAACAGCAGCTGTGACAGGCGCTGGGGGCTAGACAACAGTTGTGACAGGAGTCAGGAGCTGGACAGCAATAGGAACAGGCCAGAGAGGGGTCTTGGCCGACTCCTGGAGGGTGCAAGGACGGATGTGGAAAGCACCAAACAACAACGAGGAAGGTGCCGTCGGGGTGGAGCCAATAGGACTGCGGCTTGGAGACGTTGAACCATAGCTGGGAAGGCGTTAACGGGGCAGCATGACTGTTGCTAGAATAAGGAGAGAGAGCCTAGAGGACAACAAGAAAAAGACAGGAGGGTGATGTGCGGCTGCTGGAATAGGGGTCAAAGGGGGTACGAAAGGACAAATGTCTTATCATGATCGAACTACAGTTGAAGCACCACCAGGACCCTTGGAGACAATCACCACCTCGGACGAGTTACAGTCGTAGCACATTCTCGTTGTTGGGTACAACACCCGGAACGGAAGAACGACTCAAAGGTAGCACTCAAAAACCTGTACTCATCAAAATTTGTCATAACCTTAGCAAACAACATGTATAAATAAAAAGGGGTTAGTAGGTAGATTAGGTAAGTAGAAAAAAAGGCAATAAATAAAAGAGGGGTGATAGAAAAGGAAGTAATTTGAAATTGGGATGGAAGTGGAAGGTGGTAAATAGATAAGGTAGGGAATCAAAATAGCTTAGAGAAACCCATGGTTACTGTAGCAGCTACAGTGACGCGTCTGTGGAACTGTAGCAGCTATAGTGACGCGTCATGAGCGGTGATGATCTTAAAAAATACAACCTTTCGAATGAAATGAAAATCAACCTCAATATATTTTGACCTTACAAGAAGTACACAGCTGTAGGTAATTTAGACATTATGTTAACATTAAAAACAAGCTCTTCTAAGAGATACATTACCCACATTATTACACATAAAGAATGAGTAAAAGCCCTATTTACAACCTCAAAATTAGATCAAGCTAGAAAATTAGTTTCTTACTGTTGACAAACACATATGAATTATAAAGATGTGAGTTTGTCTCAATCAAAATCAAAATAAATGATAAATATTGAATGTGACGGCGCATAAATATTGCTCAAATCAAGTCGATTTTCATTAAACTCGCTCAAATGTTTTCTGTTCACAAAATGGATGTTATTGACAAGTCTGGAGCATCATAACTACCTACCGAGCACACCATATTGCTTGAATCCTTTCATGAATGTGAAATGCAATGCTAGCCTAGCTGTGAGGTTGACAACACTAAATTTGAGATAATGAAAGTTGTTATTATTATTATTATTATTATTATTACTACTATTATTATTGTCTAAGATAAATAAAAATTGTTATTATCATTTAGGTTAGATTTAATATAATTGTAGTTAATACATATGTTAAGCTTATATGAATTGAATTTTACATGAAAATATTTAAGTTAAAAAGTTCAAATTCTTAATTGTAACCCCAAGCATTTCCATGTTCCCTAATCCCCTTCGTCTCTAGATCGCAAATTCTCGCGTCCCAATTTGCATGCCACACACGACCAACCCTTATCCTCCTCCCTATTCGAATAGGATGTGAGAATCCATTAGTCATTACCTTGTTGCGTCTCCCCCAGCCAGAGAACAATCAGCCCCAGTCAAAGCCTTAGCTTCCAATTGGTTTGCACGCGGCAATCGTTCAAGGATTCACCTTTCCTGTCCGTATATCCTTCTCCACACTTCTACATGTTAAACACTCTACCCTCATAATTCAAGTGCTCGAATTTCTCCTCTGCATGCAACAACCACGTCCAACATCCTCCACTTCTTCTCCAACCACTTGCTCACAGACCTCCAAGGCTTCAACCCCACTACCTTCACCGCTCCCTCTGCACCAAACTCCCAAGTACCAAACTTTATTCCCCACAACAACCACCTCTTACATGAATTCCCCTCCACAATTCCAATAAACAAGTCGAACCTAACCACTTAAGCGATCACCTCTGGCCGATTTCGACAATGGCTGATAACCTACCAACAACAAGCCACTATTAGCATCCTTTCTCTCTTTAAATATAAATAATTAAAGGATCCATTCAGATTGTTCAAAATTAGCAAAGTAATCCATATTCGCATCACTTTAATGCAACTTATTGTAAGGCTCATGCGCCTCTTATAGATGACTGGGTTAAATTTCATGCCAAATTCCATGTGCAGCTTATAGATGAGTATGTTTGAAAACTTTTACAACCACGATGTCGCACGATACTGATCATGCGCGCTCTATGTGTGGGTGGGTGGGTACAATACTACTGTTAATGCACCCTTCGTAAGGAAGATGCTAGCAGATTGTCGAAATTTTCAATGACTTGAATTTACAAAAAAAAAGAAAAAAAAACTTCAATTTGTACTATTTGAACATTATTATAACACAAAAATAAACAAATCATAAAATAAATATTTGAAATAAAATTTTCTCATATTAAATAAAATATACTACAATAATAACAAGAACAAGCTTTTATCCCACTAAGTGATGTAGGTCACTTATTTGAATCCTTTTTCTCCATTGCGTCCTATTGAGGGTCATATTTTCATTTAGTTCTACTATATTAAAATAATTTTTTATATAATTTGCCCCAAGTCTTTATAGTTCTATCTTTGTCTTTCTTAACATAAGTTGAATCTAAAACATCTATTCTCCTAATAGGATCATCATGGTCGGCAATTAATGCGACAAACCATAAAAGACAACTCTCTCTAATCGAGTTAAGGATCAAAAAATGAAGATAAATTGAANTATCAGCTAGGCCGTATCTTTTTGTGTTAGTTATGGATGTTCTTACTGGAAATTTACAGGAGGATGTACCATAGTGCTTGTTTTTCGCTAATGATATCCGTCTTTTAGATAAGAATAGAGAGAGATAGTTCACAAAAAACTTAAATTTTGGTGGTCAACTTTAGAGTTTAAAGACTTTTATTTCAATAGATCTAAAATTGAATGCATGGAATGTAATTTTAGTAACAATAGATCTAGTGGTGGGGTTGTACTATGTGTGGTCAAATCATTAAAAGAAATGAACGTTCAAGATATCTCAGCTCTACTACTGAAAGTGATGGTGATATAGATGGAAATGTTATTAGTAGAATTCAAGTTGGATGGTTGAAGTAGAGGAATAGATCAGGCCTATTATGTGATAGAATTGTATCGCTTAAAGATGGAGGTGCGACATGCAATGTTTTATGGAGCAGAATGTTGGCCTGTAGAAGAGAAACAAAAAAATTAAGTGTGACTGAGATGAGAATGCTTAGGTGAATGAGTGGCTTCACACTTAGAGACAAAATATAAAAAAAAATATATCCATAAAAGGGTTGGAGAAGCTCCAGTGGCAGATAACATTAGATAGAGTTGCCTTAGATGGTTCGGTCACATTAAAGGCCGACCATCTGCTGACCCAACTAGGAGAATAGATGTTTCATATTTGACTTTTGTTAAGAAAGGTAGGGATATACCTAAAAAGACTAGGGCATGTTACATAAAAAATTATCTCAATTTATAATGATTAAATGAAAATATGACACTCATTAGGACACAATGGAGAAAAAGGACATGTAGCTGACCCCACTTAGTGGGATAAAGATTCCTTGTTGTTGTAGCACTAATACATCACTAGTAACACAAATCCTTAGCATTATCGCAATCAAGCTTTAATAGGAATCAATATAATGGATATAGTATATCTAATACGATTTTTAAGAGCTATTGATGTAAGAAATATTCAAGTTGTAAGCAAATACATAATATAAAATCTCTCCTATCAACTCCTGACCGAGGATAATTTATTACGTCGGTGCCTAGCCTAAGGAAAATTTGTTTTAAATTAACATAAGGGCAATTTAGTCTTTTATTAATTATTATTGTTTAGTGTAAATATTAATAATATGCTTAGGGTTAGGATTATCCATAAGATTGGGTCTTGTATCTTAAGACTGGGGTTTTGATAGATTTCTTATATCTTGAATTGTAGAGCTTGGGAGAGATCACCTACCTCTCGAATTATAGGTGTTTATCCTCTATATGTTTGTGTTATTGAAGAAATCAATTTGTTTTGCACTATTTTTTGTGTGCACAAATCGTTATCAAATGTATCAGAGCTCCTGATAAGATAGTGCCCTGCTTGTAGTTGGGGAATAGTCACAATGGATCATGACAGAAAGTGACACGAAGCTACAGCCTCGATTTTATCTAGGTAGAAATTACAGGAATGCAGCATCCAAAAGGATGGGATCGCAGTGCAAGGAAAAAACATGGCATATAGGCGATGCTTTCCATGATCTCACCTTGCGAAGTAGTTGTGATTGAAGCTTGCTAGGAAGCATCGCGGCACACAGAGAACCAAAACTCACATCTTCCCACTTCATCCAAGCACACAACAGCAGTTAGAGCTAATTGAGTGGACGGAGGATCAAATCGTTGCATACATGTGATGCTTTTTGTGACCCCACATCATGAAACAATCACGATTGGAGCTAGCTAGAAACATCACGGCTTTTGTCAGACTAATCGAGTTGAAAAGCACAGTTCGGCTTGCCCTAGCTTTGATCTGAGAAGCACAACAGTTCAGTTTGCCATAACTGTGATCCGAGCGACTGAACCGTGAGATCAGAAAGTATGGAAGAGATTGTTGCCTGAATATCACATGGTACAGTAGTGATTCAGGCTATTAGCGAAGCCGACGATAGGATTCCAAAACAAAGGAGTTCCTAAACCAAATAAGGAGTAATGGTGGCCAATAAAATGGATATTTTGGAGGAAAAATTTGCGTAAGAGATAAACCACATTAAATTTGAAATAGACAAATGTTTCTAGTCCAGGAAGGGCAGTTCAAGAAAAGATTCACGACCCTGGAAGAAATGTAGAAGAAGATCATATAGTTTCTGACGTGGGGATCCCTGGGGGTTGAACCGGTTAAGGATTTGATAAAACGGTTCAGATAGGGGATTTCAAAGCCGACTGCTCTTGTTTCGGGGCTAGGGTTGCCGCCCAAGGGTAATGGTCTCCCCCGCTTATTTATCTATTGTATATATGTTGTTTAATGATATTTAGGTTCAATTTTTTTGCTTCAAAACTTTATGTTGTCGGCTTATTTTCCCTTCCTAATGTCGTATTCAAGGACAAGTGATGCTTCGACTGTATACTACTCCACAATGGTTATTACCTTCGTTTTTCTCCTNGTTATCTTACAAAGTTTTCAGTGTTTTAAGGGACCCGAAACTCTGAGGCAGATTTCCTGAGAAGCGGTTGAACGACAGATCCCTGACATCATCATCTCATATTGTCTTTTAACGGAATATAAGCATTAAGAAAACACTCGAAGTGTAATACAAAGGAAGATTTACATGCATACCACTCAATTCCAGTAAATTTACATATCTAACACCAAAACTTCAATTTTTACATGCATGCCATCTTACATATATATGAAAAGGTGTATTTCAGTTTTTAAAAGATAAAATTGTGGTTTTTTAGAGGTGATGTTAAAGATTTGAGTAGGATAAATGTAAAATGTAAAGTTTAGGTGTTAGATATGTAAATACACAGGAAACCAAAACATGCATTAGAAAAAACCATCTTCATCTGAAAATTCTTGCAGTTATAAATAAAGAAATATGCATACTTGACGGAAGAATTAGTACACCACAGTGATACAAGGGGTTCAGGTTAAGATACAGAAAAGTGGCAAATTGATGCAAAATCTAAAGGTCAATTTAGAAATAAAAAATCACTAAATAATCACTAACGCTAATACATCAGGAGTATGTATCTTGGTGTATGCTTACATTCAAGTCATTAAAGATATGTATGCTAGAGTTTATTACTTATGTTTGAACATCAGGTATCAGCTAGGCCGTATCTTTTTG
>JXCR01059138.1:212757-255877 GCA_002079205.1 Phalaenopsis hybrid cultivar
GAAGCTCCAGTGGCAGATAACATTAGATAGAGTTGCCTTAGATGGTTCGGTCACATTAAAGGCCGACCATCTGCTGACCCAACTAGGAGAATAGATGTTTCATATTTGACTTTTGTTAAGAAAGGTAGAGATATACCTAAAAAGACTTGGGCATGTTACATAAAAAATTATCTCAATTTATTATGATTAAATGAAAATATGACACTCATTATGACACAATGGAGAAAAAGGATTCATGTAGCTGACCCCACTTAGTGGGATAAAGGTTCCTTGTTGTTGTAGCACTAATACATCACTAGTAACACAAATCCTTAGCATTATCGCCATCAATCTTTAATAGGAATCAATATAATGGATATAGTATATCTAATACGATTTTTAAGAGCTATTGATGTAAGAAATATTCAAGTTGTAAGCAAATACATAATATAAAATCTCTCCTATCAACTCCTGACGAGGATAATTTATTACGCCGGTGCCTAGCCTAAGGAAAATTTGCTTTAAATTAACATAAGGGCAATTTAGTCTTTTATTAATTATTATTGTTTAGTATAAATAATAATAATATGCTTAGGCTTAGAATTATCCATAAGATTGGGTCTTGTATGTTAAGGTTGGGGTTTTTGATAGATTTCTTATATCTTGAAATGTAGAGCTTGGGAGAGATCACCTACCTCTCGAATTATAGGTGTTTATCCTCTATATGTTTTTGTTAGTGAAGAAATCAATTTGTTTTGCACTATTTTTTGTGTGCAAAAATCGTTATCAAATGTATCAGAGCTCCTTATAAGATAGTGCCCTGCTTGTAGTTGGGGAATAGTCATGATGGATCGTGGCAGAAAGTGACACAAAGCTACAGCCTCGATTTTATCGGGGTAGAAATTACAGAAATGCAGCATCCAAAAGGATGGGATCGCAGTGCAAGGAAAAAGCGTGGCATATAGGCGATGCTTTCCATGATCTCACCTTGCGAAGTAGTTGTGATTGGAGCTTGCTAGGAAGCATCGCGGCACACAGAGAACCAAAACTCACATCTTCCCACTTCATCTAAGCAATACAACAGCAGTTAGAGCTAATTGGGTGGACGGAGGATCAGATCGCTTCATACATGTGATGCTTTCTGTGACCCCACGTCGTGAAACAATCACGATTGGAGCTAGCTAGAAACATCACAGCTTTTGTCAGACTAATCGAGTTGAGAAGCACAGTTCGGCTTGCCCTAGCTTTGATCTGAGAAGCACGACAGTTCGGTTTGCCATAACTGTGATCCGAGCGACTGAACCGTGAGATCAGAAAGTAAGGAAGAGATTGTTGCCTGAATATCACATGGTACAGTAGTGATTCAAGCTATTAGCGAAGCCGACGATAGGATTCCAGAACAAAGGAGTTCCTAAACCAAATAGGGAGTAATGGTGGCCAATAAAATGAATATTTTGGAGGAAAAATTTGCGTAAGAGATAAACCACATTAAATTTGAAATAGACAAATGTTTCTCGTCCATGAAGGGCAGTTCAAGAGGAGATTCACGACCCTAGAAGAAATGTAGAAGAAGATCATATAGTTTCTGACGTGGGGATCCCTGGGGGTTGAACCGGTTAGGGATTTGGTAAACCGGTTCAGATAGGGGACTTCAAAGCCGACTGCTCTTGTTTCAGGGCTAGGGTTGCCGCCCAAGGGTAATGGTCTCCCCCGCTTATTTATCTACTGTATATATGTTATTTAATGATGTTTAGGTTCAATTTTTTTGCTTCAAAACTTTCTGTTGTCGGCATATTTTCCCTTCCTAGGGTCGTATTCAAGGACAAGTGATGCTTCGACTGTATACTACTCCACAATGGTTATTACCTTCGTTTTTCCCCTNGGGGATCAGCTAGGCCGTATCTTTTTGCGTTAGTTATGGATGTTCTTACTGGAAATTTACAGGAGGATGTACCATAGTACTTGCTTTTTGCTGATGATATCCGTCTTTTAGATAAGAATAGAGAGAGATAGTTCACAAAAAACTTAAATTTTTGTGGTCAACTTTAGAGTCTAAAGACTTTTATTTCAATAGATCTAAAATTGAATGCATGGAATGTAATTTTAGTAACAATAGATCAAGTGGTGGGGTTGTACTATGTGTGGTCAAATCATTAAAAGAAATAAACGTTCAAAATATCTCAGCTCTACTATTGAAAGTGATGGTGATATAGATGGAAATGTTATTAGTAGAATTCAAGTTGGATGGTTGAAGTGGAGGAATAGATCAGGCCTATTATGTGATAGAATTGTATCGTTTAAAGATGGAGGTGAGAAATGCAATGTTTTATGGAGGAGGATGTTGGCCTGTAGAAGAGAATCATAAAAAAATTAAGTGTCGCTGAGATGAGAATGCTTAGGTGGATGAGTGGCTTCACACTTAGAGACAAAATATAAAAAAGAATATATCCATAAAAGGGTTGGAGAAGCTCCAGTGGCAGATAACATTAGATAGAGTTGCCTTAGATGGTTCGGTCACATTAAAGGCCGACCATCTGCTGACCCAACTAGGAGAATAGATGTTTCATATTTGACTTTTGTTAAGAAAGGTAGAGATATACCTAAAAAGACTTGGGCATGTTACATAAAAAATTATCTCAATTTATTATGATTAAATGAAAATATGACACTCATTATGACACAATGGAGAAAAAGGATTCATGTAGCTGACCCCACTTAGTGGGATAAAGGTTCCTTGTTGTTGTAGCANCTAAAATACCCAAATAAATTAAAGTGATAAACCACAATCTAAAATGCTAATAGTAAAAACTCTTCAAAAAAAGTTGGCAAATTTGATAGCATGGGCAAAATAAGCTGTTAAAGCAAATTCAACTACAAAATCTGGCAGATATTAGTCTTTAAACCTTTATAAAATTTGAACTGTTCGAAATAAAATCAAAGGACATGATAGCTCTGTTTGCATTGCCATACTTACAAGTTATCAAGCTTCAGAGAAGCAAGAACATTAACAGAGCCAGTAAATTGATTGTTCTGCAAATACCTGTGAAAATATTTGTAACTCTAAAAGTCAAAGGGCAATTAATTTCGTGTGCATGCACATAAATGCTAAATGTTTTGGTACCAAGAACTAGGGTGTTATCTTACAAAGTTTTCAGTGTTTTAAGGGACCCGAAACTCTGAGGCAGATTTCCTGAGAAGCGGTTGAACGACAGATCCCTGACATCATCATCTCATATTGTCTTTTAACGGAATATAAGCATTAAGAAAACACTCGAAGTGTAATACAAAGGAAGATTTACATGCATACCACTCAATTCCAGTAAATTTACATATCTAACACCAAAACTTCAATTTTTACATGCATGCCATCTTACATATATATGAAAAGGTGTATTTCAGTTTTTAAAAGATAAAATTGTGGTTTTTTAGAGGTGATGTTAAAGATTTGAGTAGGATAAATGTAAAATGTAAAGTTTAGGTGTTAGATATGTAAATACACAGGAAACCAAAACATGCATTAGAAAAAACCATCTTCATCTGAAAATTCTTGCAGTTATAAATAAAGAAATATGCATACTTGACGGAAGAATTAGTACACCACAGTGATACAAGGGGTTCAGGTTAAGATACAGAAAAGTGGCAAATTGATGCAAAATCTAAAGGTCAATTTAGAAATAAAAAATCACTAAATAATCACTAACGCTAATACATCAGGAGTATGTATCTTGGTGTATGCTTACATTCAAGTCATTAAAGATATGTATGCTAGAGTTTATTACTTATGTTTGAACATCGGGGATCAGCTAGGCCGTATCTTTTTGCGTTAGTTATGGATGTTCTTACTGGAAATTTACAGGAGGATGTACCATAGTACTTGCTTTTTGCTGATGATATCCGTCTTTTAGATAAGAATAGAGAGAGATAGTTCACAAAAAACTTAAATTTTTGTGGTCAACTTTAGAGTCTAAAGACTTTTATTTCAATAGATCTAAAATTGAATGCATGGAATGTAATTTTAGTAACAATAGATCAAGTGGTGGGGTTGTACTATGTGTGGTCAAATCATTAAAAGAAATAAACGTTCAAAATATCTCAGCTCTACTATTGAAAGTGATGGTGATATAGATGGAAATGTTATTAGTAGAATTCAAGTTGGATGGTTGAAGTGGAGGAATAGATCAGGCCTATTATGTGATAGAATTGTATCGTTTAAAGATGGAGGTGAGAAATGCAATGTTTTATGGAGGAGGATGTTGGCCTGTAGAAGAGAATCATAAAAAAATTAAGTGTCGCTGAGATGAGAATGCTTAGGTGGATGAGTGGCTTCACACTTAGAGACAAAATATAAAAAAGAATATATCCATAAAAGGGTTGGAGAAGCTCCAGTGGCAGATAACATTAGATAGAGTTGCCTTAGATGGTTCGGTCACATTAAAGGCCGACCATCTGCTGACCCAACTAGGAGAATAGATGTTTCATATTTGACTTTTGTTAAGAAAGGTAGAGATATACCTAAAAAGACTTGGGCATGTTACATAAAAAATTATCTCAATTTATTATGATTAAATGAAAATATGACACTCATTATGACACAATGGAGAAAAAGGATACATGTAGCTGACCCCACTTAGTGGGATAAAGGTTCCTTGTTGTTGTAGCACTAATACATCACTAGTAACACAAATCCTTAGCATTATCGCAATCAATCTTTAATAGGAATCAATATAATGGATATAGTATATCTAATACGATTTTTAAGAGCTATTGATGTAAGAAATATTCAAGTTGTAAGCAAATACATAATATAAAATCTCTCCTATCAACTCCTGACCGAGGATAATTTATTACGTCGGTGCCTAGCCTAAGGAAAATTTGTTTTAAATTAACATAAGGGCAATTTAGTCTTTTATTAATTATTATTGTTTAGTGTAAATATTAATAATATGCTTAGGGTTAGGATTATCCATAAGATTGGGTCTTGTATCTTAAGACTGGGGTTTTGATAGATTTCTTATATCTTGAATTGTAGAGCTTGGGAGAGATCACCTACCTCTCGAATTATAGGTGTTTATCCTCTATATGTTTGTGTTATTGAAGAAATCAATTTGTTTTGCACTATTTTTTGTGTGCACAAATCGTTATCAAATGTATCAGAGCTCCTGATAAGATAGTGCCCTGCTTGTAGTTGGGGAATAGTCACAATGGATCATGACAGAAAGTGACACGAAGCTACAGCCTCGATTTTATCTAGGTAGAAATTACAGGAATGCAGCATCCAAAAGGATGGGATCGCAGTGCAAGGAAAAAACATGGCATATAGGCGATGCTTTCCATGATCTCACCTTGCGAAGTAGTTGTGATTGAAGCTTGCTAGGAAGCATCGCGGCACACAGAGAACCAAAACTCACATCTTCCCACTTCATCCAAGCACACAACAGCAGTTAGAGCTAATTGAGTGGACGGAGGATCAAATCGTTGCATACATGTGATGCTTTTTGTGACCCCACATCATGAAACAATCACGATTGGAGCTAGCTAGAAACATCACGGCTTTTGTCAGACTAATCGAGTTGAAAAGCACAGTTCGGCTTGCCCTAGCTTTGATCTGAGAAGCACAACAGTTCAGTTTGCCATAACTGTGATCCGAGCGACTGAACCGTGAGATCAGAAAGTATGGAAGAGATTGTTGCCTGAATATCACATGGTACAGTAGTGATTCAGGCTATTAGCGAAGCCGACGATAGGATTCCAAAACAAAGGAGTTCCTAAACCAAATAAGGAGTAATGGTGGCCAATAAAATGGATATTTTGGAGGAAAAATTTGCGTAAGAGATAAACCACATTAAATTTGAAATAGACAAATGTTTCTAGTCCAGGAAGGGCAGTTCAAGAAAAGATTCACGACCCTGGAAGAAATGTAGAAGAAGATCATATAGTTTCTGACGTGGGGATCCCTGGGGGTTGAACCGGTTAAGGATTTGATAAAACGGTTCAGATAGGGGATTTCAAAGCCGACTGCTCTTGTTTCGGGGCTAGGGTTGCCGCCCAAGGGTAATGGTCTCCCCCGCTTATTTATCTATTGTATATATGTTGTTTAATGATATTTAGGTTCAATTTTTTTGCTTCAAAACTTTATGTTGTCGGCTTATTTTCCCTTCCTAATGTCGTATTCAAGGACAAGTGATGCTTCGACTGTATACTACTCCACAATGGTTATTACCTTCGTTTTTCTCCTTCCCCGACATCTTCCTACTTGTTGTTGTGACCCTCAACCCGCTTCCTGCTTGTTGTCGCCACCCCAACCAACCTACTTGCTCGCTGCCACAACATCCACTAACCAACCTGCCAACTACTGCACCTCCATATCCTCCCTTTGTTGTTCGGCCATAACCCACCTCTTTTCTCCTCGTCCTAGGGAATCTCTAGTGTTTGTGCTATTTTTTTTAATTATTGTTGAAAGTGTTTGTTTAAACCCTTTTGAATTTCAAAAATAATATTTGCAGTTTTTTTACGATTTGGGTTAACTCAGGTATCAGAGAGCTACAACCTTATCTGTCAAAGCTTCTGTTTACTAATAGTAATCAGGTCGGTCATGTTGAAAGTGGTGGAGATACTGTAACTTCCTGGTAAGTCACTCATGCTGGCATTTTCATTCAAAAGCACACCCTGATAGAAAAAATATTCATCTGCTTTTGGCACAACCTGAATTATAGCTGCATATAATCATAAATTTTCCCAAAATAACTCTCGAGCCATAGGTTCGCAATTTGTCTCTTCCACTCCTTGTACTTATTAGATATATCTGGTAAACAAGTATGTAAGGACTCAACGTTGGGACAAAAAATGTGGCAAGCTGAGCCACTCGCACTAGCAACCACTCTGGAGAAACATCTTCTTTTCTAATAGGGCATAGATCCCATTTAAGAATTTTCTTCCCTAAAACAGTGTTTCATCCCTCCTATCTAAACATTTAATGGTGAGTATACTTTTGAACGAAATCTAATATCTAAATAACTCCATATAATCTTCCAGACATGACACAAAATGACCTTATTACTGACACGTTGGACCATCCTCAGGAGCAACACATGAAGAGGTCTATAAATCATAGAAGTCTGAATTTCTCTTATCTATGGTGGCCCAATGTCTTATAACGGCTCCTCAAACTCATGGACCTTTTAAACATCAAAGGTCGATCCTACGAATGTTCCTCTCAACGCCTGCAAAATGATAGTTCGAGACGCTATAATCTCATACTCTGCATGAATACCCCTTACCTCAAACTCATTACATTCTAAAACAGTTATTATCAACTCAATTGGAATCTCTCATGGGTTCAACAAGAATCGATTGTGTATCTTTCCCATTTGCTGACAGCTGGTACTCTTTCGTGATCTCACTCTCTTCTGTGTCTGATGAGTCATTGTCCATTTCTTCGACCGCTCTTTACTCAATGAAATATATCATTCCTTGGTAGTGTCTATTGTGTCAATCTCCCGGGTTTGGAAGAGTGATGCGAGAACCGAAAAACCCCCACCCCAAAGACGCACACCGCTCCCTGTCGCGTTCCCCGTTGCAGTAGCCCGAAACAGTTGTGAATGTTATTCTTCCTGCAGTTCTGCAATCCAACCCTCGTTCCTTGCGATTCCGGTGCTCCTACTTTCTGCCATCATTGTTTCAATCACCTCCCTTCTACAATCCTTGTTGTTCTCCATTTGAATTAGTAGCCAGCCCTCCCTCTTATTGTTTCCGACAGCTCACAACCTTCCAACCGCCTCATACCCGCTGACATCGCCGTTCCAGCCCTCCCGTCTCACCACCTTCACTGTCCCAACCCTTTTTCGGCATTGTAGCAGCTTCAATGCCCTCCCTTTTCTCTGTTCCTACTATTTAACCGCCCCAAACAGTAAACTATTGATGTTTGGATTGTCATCTCTTGCTGCCCTACTATTTCAGCCACCAATAATCATTGTCACACCTCATCCACAATTGGTAAACCTCTTCCCTCCCTTCTCGCCACCTCTCCAAGCCCCCCAAAACGCTACCTCCATCACTCAGGATCCGCCCTAACGTGAGCTTGCGTGATGTGTGTTGTATTTCCCTTTCAAGTGTGTTCAATTGTAACCGTCTATTTGCATTTAGCAATAATAATTGTTTTTTCTATTGTTTAGTTGAGTTAACTCCGCTATCAATTTCACACAAAACCACCTCCGATCGTCGGGGGATCAAGTGATGGCATCAGGAATTGATGCCAACATCAGCAACCAAAAGGATTCGCCCGACATTATGCCAACATCGCTGCTTTATGCGGATTCGGATCTACGTTATTGAGTGAATAAATCAGGGGCAAAGCTAAGGGCAGTACTTGGAAGAAATAGTGTGACATTCTGATGGCTTGAACAAACGGAAACAAGCATGATCAAAGTTGATAAAAATGGAAAGGGCACATGATATAGAGTTGATAAGGATTTTTACCGGATGAGTCGTTTATGGATGTGAAATTCTCTAATATTGATTGAAAATCAGGACACCATCTGATTCAAATACAACCGAAGGATATGCACAAGACAACATTTCAAAGTCTTTAAAGTAACTACGAATTTTAGATTAAATGGAAAGAATTTTCAGATAACAGCGAATCATGGGAACCATACGACTTGATCCAAAAGTAGTTTTTCCTACCTTGGGGATAATGTGTTCTTTTGGGAAGAGAGCATTGTTACGTCGGTGCCTACCTTAAGAGCAATTTTGTCTCTTATTAGCATAAAGGCAATTAAGTCATTTATTATTAATTATTTTTTAGTTTAAATAATGCTAATATGCTTAGGGTTACGATTATACATGAGATTGGATCTTATATCTTAGGGTTAGGGTTTTGGATAGACTTCCTACCTCTCGAATTGTGGGACTTGGGAGATATCGTCGACCTCTCGAATTGTAAGTGTTTATCCTCTATGCATTGTGTTGCTTGTGTCAATGAAAAAAGCAATNTTATGCATTGTGTTGCTTGTGTCAATGAATAAAGCAATTTATTTTACCCTAATTTTTATGTGGAAAAATAGACTTGGATCCTATCATAATTCCAAAGCTTCACTCATCGAATGCAATGTTATGTAAAGAAATTGAAAGAAATGTTTTAAGTGACAAAATAGAACTCAAGGATCCTAAAGATTTACCTGAATTTAATATAATTCATTGCACATTAAGTCTATTTGTAGCTATATAGAAATCAATCAAATTCATGATAATTAACAACAAACAACAAGGAGAAGAAGAGCTGGCAATATTTTGAATTGAAATTATCGAAGTATGGTGATGCAGGACAAAAGTGAACATTATGGGCCAAAGAATAAATTCCATGAAATTATTAAAAGTTTCACAATACTTTATTGAAGAACCAATAACCTCAGGAAAATCGTGTCTTGGAAGAATTTCAAGCATTGCAATTGATCAGGAATTTAACATTAGATAAAAAGAGAATTCTATTGGACAAACAAACATAAATTGATACATCCTAAAAATCTATATTTATAGAGAAGGGTTCCTATAACAAACTATAATTGGCAAACATAATAAAAATGACTAAATTAATTTAAAAAATAAAATAAAATTACCATAAAGTTCAAATGACATAAAATGAGTAAAATAAATATGGAAAATAAGCTTGAAAATGGCATCTCCATCAAGATCTATTACGATGGTACCTCAAGAAAACTAAAGGATTTGTTTGCCACTGAAAGTAGCAACAAGCCATCATGATGTAGTAATGACCAGAATATATACCCTTAATATAGAATATTGGAGGCTTGAAAATGCCTCTAGTGGTTAATAGATCCTTAATATAGATAATAAGACAAATAATCATGTCAATAGAAAAATTAAGTACCAAGCTTGCGGTCTTAATTTTCAAAAATAAAAAATAGCGAGGCTCAAAAGCTCTCGTAAATATTACCATATGAATGGACTATGGAATGCATGTACAATAGATATAATCAAAGATGTCAGATTTATTGTAAAACCAAGAACTACAATGAACAACATAATCTCTTCAAAACTTCAATATTCATAACAACACTATTACTTATGAATGATCGAATGCAAGCAAATGTGATGGAATGAACCTAAAGGTTGCCTATAAAGTTGGGTGGGAATAATTTCAAACTAAGGTTGGCAAGCAGGCTAGGATAGAACTTCTATAAGTCACGTCATCTCTAGGCAAATGCAAAACTCAACTTTTTAGATTATCGTTCTTGAAAATCATAAAAAGGTTTCCTAGGTTTTTGTTAATAGTTTAATTAAAAAATATTTATAGCAACATTTTAGTTACGACAATAAGACCCTAAACCCTAAAATAATGAACTAAAAGAGCTGGTCGTGGGCTACGTTTGGGCTCCAACTGATTTTGGGTTGTGTTCAATCTTAGGTTTGGTTTCATGTTCGGGCTCAAGTTTGAAAGCAGGTATGAATAAAGTGCATATCAAAATTTCATCCTACTTCCAAGCCTCTTTAAGGGTCTGTTTGGGGCAGCTGTCAATTATTTATAATCTGCTAATTAATCTACAGATTATCAGAATAAACTGACTTGTTGTTTGGGGGAGCATATTCAGAATAGCTTATTGATAGTTGTTGTTGGATAAATGATCATTCTACCTCTGTTTGGTTAAACTGTTTGCAACAGAACTGTATGGGATAAATAATACACATAACAGAAGTCTCAAACTGTTACAGAACAGTTCAAAAAAAATAGAATACACTTATCATATCAACTTGAATATGATATGATAAAATAATTAAACAAGCTTGAAAAAATTAGTATCTACTCGATTGGTTTATAGCTCTATGTGTCTTAAGATCTTATTGATTGAAAATGTTGATGAAGCTAGCCTTCAAAGTATTTGTGTGGTTCATTATAAGATCTAAAACAGATTGGTGTTGGGATAATCTTGACTTGGTGCAAAATTTATTCCCACTAAAAAGATTTGTATGCCTAGGAGAGTAGGATAAAAGGAGAAAAAAAGAATAATTTCGACTTGGCATCTTCATGTTCTATAAAATCAAAAGATTTACTAAACAATAACATTTCTACCCAACCCCGCTCTTATCCCTACCATTTTGAGACTCACACAACAAATTATTGTATCTCACAGGAAAACGTCGAGCAGTAATTTAAGAAAGGGCGAGTGAGGACAGTTCATCATTTACATGTTCATGAATCCTCGTCGCCTTTTGCGGTGCTCGGAGTCTCGCAATCGGAGGAGAATGAAAATGATGGGGAGATCATCGGCAAGGAGTTTCAGTTTTGCGAGGGGAGGAAGACAGGGGAGATTGTTGACCTCAATTTTTCGTGAGGTCTAGTATTCCTCGTAGGAGTTAGGATCTAGCCTTAGGGGTCTTCCTGCGACTATCTTAGAACCTTAGAAGTGGGACCCGCCTCGTTTTAGTTCGACCCGCTTCCGTCCCTTTCTGGAGTTTCGCGTGTGTGGTATCAACTTCTAGCACTTAGAAGGACGAAACCAACATGAGGAAACCCAAAAGGGATTCCCTATAGGACCTTCCTGAGCCTTAGGGTGGCCTTTTGCACAATTCGCACTCCCGCGCGCACAAGCTTCGCAATTCGGAGAGTCGATACGTCCGATCGCCGCAATTCACATTGTCTCCACTGTTAATTGTCGAATGCTCGAGTAAACCTTTTGGTACGGTCGATCGCGGGTCAATATTTTGTGAAATTTGAATTTCGANAAAATAAAAGTGGATGTAAATAATTAAATAAAATATGTGGATTAAAATAACGAGAATGGAGTAAGAACCAAAGACCTAGGTCTCGTAAATGAATGAGACCGTAACCCAAAGAGTTCAAGAACACACAACCCAAATAAAAGAGAATTCCATTGATCACTCACAGCAAAACATCATAATTCACTACACGGATTCCTACTTATAAAGCAAGATCCTCTACAATAAACTTTAACTACGAAACTTAAAAGAAAACCACTAAATAGCCTTAAAACTAATAAAAATGATCAAGAAGTCTAAATGGCATTAAATAATTGAATAACAAAAGTAGATTCATTGGTCTCAGTAGTGGCGTCTCGATCACAAAGCCTGCCGATGCAAAGGATATAGCGAGCTCATGCAAAAGTTTGCAAGAAATCAATTAATGTTAAACTCACAATTCATAGAGCTTTCGAAGTTTTCCGAACATATCTGATGCTTGCCCGNTAGTGAGGCTCAAAAGCTCTGGTAAATATTACCATATGAAGGGACTATGAAATGCATGTACAATAGATATAATCAAGGATTTCAGATTTATTGTAAAACCAAGAACTACAATGAACAACATAATCTCTTCAAAACTTCAATATTCATAACAACACTATTACTTATGAATGATCGAATGCAAGCAAATGTGATGGAATGAACCTAAAGGTTGCCTATAAAGTTGGGTGGGAATAATTTCAAACTAAGGTCGGCAAGCAGGCTAGGATTGAACTTCTATAAGTCACGTCATCTCTAGGCAAATACAAAACTCAACTTTTTAGATTATCGTTCTTGAAAAACATAACAAGGTTTCCTAGGTTTTTGTTGATAGTTTAATTAAAAAAAAATTATAGCAACATTTTAGTTACGACAATAAGACCCTAAAACCTAAAATAATGAACCGCAAGAGCTGGTCGTGGGCTAAGTTTGGGCTCCAACTGATTTTGGGCTGGGTTCAATCTCAGGTTTGGTTTCATGTTCGGGCACAAGTTTGAAAGCAGGTATGCATAAAGTGCATATCAAAATTTCATCCTACTTCCAAGTCTCTTTTAGGGTTTGTTTGGGGCAGCTGTTGATTATTTATAATCTGCTGATAAGCAGATTATTCTGATAATCCGATAATTTACAGATTATCAGAATAAACTGACTTGTTGTTTGGGAGAGCATATTCAGAAGCGCTTATTGATAGTTATTGTTGGATAAATGATCATTCTACCCCTGTTTGGTGAAAATGTTTGCAACAGAACTGTATGGGAAAAATAATACACATAACAGAAGTTTCAAACTGTTATAGAACAATTCAAAAAATAGAATACACTTATTATATCAACTTGAATATCATATGATAAAATAATTAAACAAGCTTGAAAAAATTAATATCTACTCAATTGGTTTACAGCTCTATGTGTCTTAAGATCTTATTGATTGAAAATGTTGATGAAGCTACCTTCAAAGTATTTGTGTGGTTCATTATAAGATCTAAAACAGATTGGTGTTGGGATAATCTTGACTTGGTGCAAAATTTATTCCCTCTAAAAAGATTTGTATGCCTAGGAGAGTAGGATAAAAGGAGAAAAAAAGAACAATTTTGACTTGGCTTCTTCATGTTGTCTAAAATCAAAAGATTTACTAAACAATAACATTTCTACCCAACCCCGCTCTTATTCCTACCATTTCGAGGCTCACGCAACAAATTATTGTATCTCACAGGAACACGTCGAGCAGTAATTTAAGAAAGGGATAGTGAGGACAGTTCATCATTTACATGTTCAAGAAGCCTCGTCGCCTTTTGCGGTGCTCGGAGTCTCGCGATCAGAGGAGAATGGAAATGATGGGGAGATCATCGGCAAGGAGTTCAATTTTGCGAGGGGAAGAAGACAGGGGAGATCGGCGCAGGAGAGGAAGAAGGCCAAGAGATTGACCGAGAGCTAAAAATTTTGCGAGCCCGAAAGAAAAGGAGTCGCGGTATCGATCTCCGCGAGACAGTGAAGGAACAGAAGGAAGATCGGAGTGGAGAGGGCAAGGGTGAGGGAGCGCACGAGGGAACGGGAGGAATATTTACATAATGCGAGAAGGAGATGCGGAACGCGAGGTCGATCCCACGTCTCCGCCTATTAAGAAATTCGCCAACGATGTTTGCAAGCGTCTCCAAAACGCCCGACGAACGCATTATTCAAACGGTGGGCGGCATTTTCAAAACGCCGCCGCACCTCAAAAAGCTGCCCCAAATGGGCCCTTAATGGATTATGATTTCCTCAATAGGACTATGAATGACCTTAAAAGGTACTGATATTGGTCAATGTTTAATATAACTAGATTTTATGCATCATTTATAAGGGGAATTTACATACATACCACCCAATTCTTATGTATTTACAAATCAAACAAGCTTAATATTTTACAATTATACCAAACAGATTTTTCCTATTAAATCAAAATACCATTATTTTAACTTTTAAAAGTGAAATACACCTTTTATGTATAGGTAAGCATGGTAAAGTGGCACATATGTGAAATTGAAGTTTAGGTGTAGATAAGTAAATACATAAGAATTGAGCGCTATGCATGTAAATCTTCTTTTATAACTGTAGAGGCATCAAAGAATGGTGTTCGCAATAACACAAGGAGTCTAGTGACTTCTAAATATATCTTTAATCGTAACAGAATGATTAAAGTTTACATAAGGCCTAAAGTTTCACCTAAGGTTATGCATAAATACACAAAACCATTGAATCTTAAATCATACCATAATGATTAAGATTTACATAAGGCCTAATGTTTCGCCTAAGGTTATGCATAAATACACAAAACCCATTGAAAAGCTCTTTGAAAATATCAAAATGCCCGATCACGCTTAATTTTTTTGGTATTTTCTTTGGAAAAACCTCAAAAGTTGTTCAATTATTACCCATAGTATTGTGGCCATAGATATTTCGATTCAATTATATGCTTCATCTCAGCTCATTTAATCAAGATAAAAACTTGCAGCAATCTCAACTTTTATCACTAGTTTGAGCAAAGCCAAAATTTAGCATATGCAGATATAATGTGTCTTGCATTGATAATGTAATGCTTAACAAAGAAAATACATAAGTTAATGAACTACTCTAATAAAACATTAGTACTCTATCAAGGTAGGTTTGTAGTGCATTACCCAAGGGCCTGCTGGGGATCACATCTTTTTTTTCTTTTTCTTTTTTTTGCTTTTACTTTAAAAACATATTTGTTTAGTAGATTTTTTTTTTTTTTCAAAAACAAATTAGCTTGTTATAACATACCTAACATTTCATTTCAAATAAAACATGAACAAATCAAAACATAAATAAAAAAATAAAAAAATAAAATTGATCCCAAACGGCCGCTAAGTTATTCACTCAAAGGGAAGATAAGGGCACATTAAATTCCAAAAGGTACTAAACTGACCTCTACAATTGACTTGTATACGTAGAGTGGTTCATAGCTAAATGCTATTAGTTAATATACCTCTATCTATTTTTTTTACAATGAACAAACAAGCATAACATAAATTCCAAATTAGAATTTCATAGTATTTGTCATAGATTCAATGTCTGAATGGACATGACATAATCATTGTTTGTAATGTAATAATTTCTCTGCTTCCTATCCTCTATGAAAAGTTGAATAAGTTCTTAGCAACTATCAATAAATTCAATCAAAACATTACTAGGTTATCAAAGCTTTTATCAGATATATCAATGACTGTAATGATATTATGATTATCACTTACACATAATGGAATATAATACAGAGAAATGCCAAATGAGAAAACTAGTAGACATTACTAATTTTTTGAAATGTTATGCCAGCTTCTGTGCCGCCAAAAGAGCAAAAGAATTACACGTATACACAGTTCAAGGTTTACTAACCATTAACTTGGTTCATCCAAGTGTTAAAATACAGCAAAATTTATCAGAACCAAGTTCCAAAAGCATGCAATAGGACTCAAGAAGTACATTAAAAGTTCCAAAAGCATGACACTATGGTCTATGCATGATAGAAGAATAAAATTTAATCAACCCATTCCAACTCAGCTAAATAACTTCACTAGGGTTGTCAAAAATTGACCCCACGCGCCAACACGACTCGAAATCGACTCGAAAAATCCGGGTACCCAAATATTTTTCCAGTCGGGTTTGAATCAAATAATTTGACACGTTTATTATTCGAATCAAACCGAACACCCAAACAAGATCAGAATAAGCACAAAATTTCAGGCCGAGTTCAAGTTGATCCTATGCGGTCATTTTCAGGCCAACCCCGAACCTAGCCCACTAACCCGAATTGACGCTCCTAATCTTCACCAGCTCCATTTTAAAATCGATGTCCTTACAAAAAGAGCTTAAAATCAATAGTAATAATAGGCATAAGAAAAAAATTGACACCTTCCACAGCAAATACCGGCTAGTTTTGAAGCTAATTTGATTTGAACTGTTAAATTTAGATGTTCTATCTTTCTTACCTTACATTCATCCTTTTTGTGTAAGGAAAAAATAGCATGAGATTCTTTGGAATCATCACAAATGAAAAGAGGTATGTCACTATTCTGGTGCGTTCATATGCATACAGTAAGGTGTTCATGCAAGCCAAAGAAGGAAAACACAAATATAATTCATACTCAAAATATAGATTGAAAAGTAGTTGTTTAAGTTGGTCGAATAAGTTTGACATTTCAATTGTCAAGATTGCTATGGATTGATATTTGAAGGCTTTTGAATTTGTGGTTCTCGTCAGGTAAAGGGAGAATCTTTGAGTTTTTACTCAAAAAGAGCTGCTTTGGATTAATTTCCTCTTAACCATGAAGAAAATAACCATTGAGGATTTTAAGCAATGAGGTAGAAAAAAGGAATTAAGAGAAATATTCAATTTAGAGAAGAATAACATGAGGTGGGGGAACAAAGGAGAAATTTAGTGATAAATTCTTGAAATCTGTAATGAATATCTAAGGATAAGAAATTTGAGTAACATTGATGTAGGAAATGTTGCTTTAATACAAATAAGATGCATAGCAGCAATGTGAAGGGATGTATGGGTTAGAAAGATTATTGGATGAATATAAATAAATAAAAGTGGATGTAAAAAATTAAATAAAAGATGTGGATTAAAATAACGAGAATGGAGTAAGAACCAAAGACCAAGGTTTCGTAAATGAATGAGACCACAACCCAAATAAAAGAGAATTCCATTGATCACTCACAGCAAAACATCATAATTCACTACACGGATTCCTACTTATAAAGCAAGATCCTCTACAATAAACTTTAACTACGAAACTTAAAAGAAAACCACTAAATAGCCTTAAAACTAATAAAAATGATCAAGAAGTCTAAATGGCATTAAATAATTGAATGACAAAAGTAAATTCATTGGTCTCAGCAGTGGCGTCTCGATCACAAAGCCTGCCGATGCAAAGGATATAGCGAGCTCATGCCAAAGTTTGCAAGAAATCAATTAATGTTAAACTCACAATTCATAGAGCTTTCGAAGTTTTCCAAACATATCTGATGCTTGCCCGCTCAGCTGATTATTGCTGAGATTGCTGCATCATAGAATAACACTTTCATGATTAGTGCATAATAAAAGACTAAGAAAATCAATAAAAAAAACGCATGCTTCGATCTTACAGAGTTCCAAGGTCATTCATTTCTGAAATCGAGTAAGGTACCCCACCAGTAAATGCATTCCCAGCAAGATTTCTGCTTATCAGAACCACCTTAACATTAAAATCATTCTCTCTTGAAAATATTCGGTTTAAAAATCATATGCAAGACTTAATATAATTTGATTATGTCGAAATGCAAAATAACGTGGAATAAAGTGGAATACAAAATAATTCCATTGATCTGAAAGGGGTATAAAAAACATTTACATAAATTCTAGAATAGGAAAGATAATAAAAAAATAACATGAAAAAAATATATACATCACCTAATGTTTAAAATAATTAAATCATATTAATTATTTGGAGATAAGAGAAATAACATAAAATAGGAAAGCATGAAATAGGAATGAAATAACTTCTAATGTAAGGCAATAAATATAAAATAAAAAAATAAATAACTCCTTAATCCAATGAAATAATTTATTCCTCATAATTTCTCACAGTAATAAATTATTTCCTAGTATAACTCCTAATACTCCCCCTCAAGTTCAAACATGTTCAACTTGGATTTGAAAACTCCAAACAATGTGCGAGGAAGATCCAGAGATGTAGAACTTAAATTCTTTATCTCACATTGCGGTTGTCTTTGACTAAAGTTCCTGTAGTATCTGTAGCTAGACGGAAGGCTCCAACAAATAATGTTGCAAGGAAGTTTAATGGGAAGTAGACAAAAGCGGTTGCAGTTCCTGCAATGTCTGCAGGTAGACAAAAGCTCCTATAGGTAATGCTGCAAGGGCGTTTGTAGGGAAGTAGACAACAGTGATTGTCTTTTAACTGCAGCTCCTGTAGTGTTTGTAGATAGACGAAAGACCCTAACAGGTAATGATGCAGAAGAATTTGCAGAAAAGTAGACAGCCAACAGAAAAAGCTACAGAGTATGGCTTGCAGAAAAAAACAACTCAAGAGATAGGCCTCGTTACAGGAAAAAGCTTCAGAGAAGGACGTACTGGAGGAAGAATTCAAGTGGAGGGCCTGCTGCAGTGAAAGCTCTGAGGAGGGCCAGATACAGAAAAGTTTTCGGAGAATGACAGGATACAGAAAAAAAACTCTGGAGGGTATGCAACAGGAAAGTTTTTAATGAGGGTTTGATGCAAGGCAAGTTTCGGATGAGGGTATGCTACAGAAAAAGCTCTGGAGAAAAGACTCCGACAAGAAATGCTTCGGAGGAAGGGCCTGCTGCAGAAAAGGCTCCGTAGGACGTTGATGCATTAATGTATGCAGCTTTGTCAAATGCATTGAAGCGCATCATGATGCGTCTAATAAAGAAACAACTAAAGCATATGATTGTTGCATATAAAACTTCATGAAATTTCTTGTGTCTTCCTTTCGATTTGACGAGAAAGTGCTGCAAAATCAAGAAAAAACTTTCCACTGCAAGAAATGAGGCACCTACAAAAAAATATATTGGACAGGACAATAATGACTTGAATGGGCTTCCACAATATAAGCAGCCACAAAAACACCTGCACTAAATAAACTGATGCATGAACTATAAAAAAGTTAGTCTAAGGCCATCACTGAACGCTCTCCCTGCCTGGTCATATATCCACCCAATGCCCTCACTATAATAATGGAAGTCAGAGCAGAGGCGCCAAGCAAGTAACTTTAGGAATCAAGGAAGTCGGACTACTTGGAAACTAGGAAGCCAGACTACTGCAGGGAACAATTGCCAAAAATCAACAGGAATGACCTTCAGGGAAGGCGGCGGGACAGTTGCACCTCAAGGGAAAGCTAAAATCAAGAAAGTTATATTGTTGGAAACCAGGAAGTCAGATTGCTGCAAGGATCAGGCGCAATAAAAAATTGCCGGAAAAAAGGGGGTCCTCCTTACTTATTTTCGGTGGCTGGAATATGGAGGGAAGACAAGGGAAAATAGCTCCCCCTTTCTGGGATTTCTCTGGCGGGAGAAAAGTCGCCCAACACAGCTTCTCCAAGTTTAGAAAGTTTCGACGGCTGAAAAATATACGCCGTAAGGAGAGCCGACAACGGGAAACAGATCCGTCTGCAGAATTATGATGTCTTGAGATAATCCCTTTCAAAAACCAGATCTAGAATTTCTACTAGAGAGAGAAAGTTGCCCCCTTAATGTCTCCACGCTTAGATTTCCACTGAAAGGAGAAAAATTGATTTTGCCTCTTTAAAAGCTGATGGCAGTCGCAGGTCACAGCTGCGAATCACAGAGGTCATGCGCAGGTCAATGAGAGATCCACAAATGTAACCTATAAAATCATTATGGAATAGCTGGCTCCCGCGACTTGGGATCGCAAAGTGCAATCATAGCTTGGGAACACACAGGACGGGTGCGGGTCACCGAGAGATGGATAGGTCAAAATGATTCTCACTAGAGAGAGAAAATACTCTCAATTTGTTGCCTTCCGCAGAGGGTAGTCGCAGGTTGGGATCACAAAGAGGGTTGGGATCGCACAAGGCGGCCGCAACTCTACTTCCCCGCAAGGCCGCAGCTTGGGATCGTAGCAAGGGGTACCTGTAGATCGCTGTTCAAGCAACGAGGGCCTGCACAGAGAGAAAGAGTCCCTCCTTTCTAGAAATGACGATGGCAGGAAGGGAATTCGGTGGTTCTCAAATGACGACCCGTGGTTAAGGTACAAAATTTGGCTCCGATACCATGTTGAAATTCAGAATAATGCAGAATAAAATGAAATACAAAATAATTTCATTGATATAAGAGGGGGTATAAATAACCCTTATATGAATCCTACAATATAAAAGATAATTAAAAAAAAAACATGAATAGGATAAATACATCACCTAATATTTCCAATAATTAAATCATATTTATTATTTGGAGATAAAAAATAACATAAAATAGAAAAACCTAAAATAATAAGGAAATAACTCCTGGTCTAAGGAAATAAATATAAAATAAAAAAGAAATAACTCCTTAATCCAATGAAATATTTCATTTCTCATAATTTCTCACAAAAATAAATTATTTTCTATTATAACTCTTAATAGATCACATAAACCAATTAAGTCAATATAGTAAAAAAATTATGCAAAAAGGTAAGCACAAAATGTCTGCTTTTAATAGACTTCTAAAATAGGAAAAACAGCATACATGTGAACAGCGCTTGGTGGAAGTTGGTAGGGAATGTCGNGCTAACAACAGAACTAAACTAAATTCTAAAAATTAAAACAGTTTTACACATTACAGTTTCACATTACAACATAACAACAGAGTCTCAACAATATCACAAAACAAACAATACAATCACAAAGTATAAGACAAACAAATAAACAAACAAAAAGATAACCAATCATCATCTTCATCGTCATCGACATCTAACTTCTGCTGCTGATATGGAGTATAAACAGGGTGAATAGGCAACTGAACAGTATGATCACCCCTCAGGTATTTCACTAAAGCATCATCATAAGCAGCATCATATTCAAACTTCTGGCGAATTAGTTCATTTGTATGAGTATTTCTGGCCTCCAAGTTCTGCATCCTATGATCCATCCTTAAAATATCTCCCTGCTGAATCATCATCTGGTCCAATAATTCTCTGTTACTGGGGTCACTTGAAGTAGGCTCACTAAAAGTAGGGGTCCTAGAAGTAGAAGGAATATCTCTAGCCTTACTTCCAGATCTCCAATCGACATGAGACTTATAAGTCTTAATGTTTGCAGGCCCAATCGGTCTCTGAGGCTCAATCCTCTCCTCATCATGTCTAAAATCAACTCATACATGCTCACAAAGTGTATAAATGAGAGCAGGGTGTGCCAATCCACCAGTGGTCTCTCCCAGAGCAATAGATCAAGTGTTCATATAAATGACAGAGCCTAAATTTAAATCCATCACTTGCTGAATACAGTAGTTCATGATGGCTCTATCCTTGGTGTCTTCACTATGATGGTTTGTTGGAATCATCTTCCTAGAAATAAAATAATGTCAGGCCTTAGATATTACATTTAACATAGAAAGGGGAAAGTGGACTTTAAATCCATTCTTTACTTTTCAAGCCCCTTTCTCACCAGTCAGAAAAGAAATAACCTCATATAAGGCCTCATTTGTAGAAAAGAATGAATGATACTTCATCTATGAACATCTTCGAAATGATAAAACTCATTTATTTTTCTTGGAGTAAACTCCACCCTTTTTCCTTGAACAAAAACAAAATCATCAGAAGCTTCTGGAAAGTTGGCATAAACTCCATAACTATCCAGCTATCGCATCGGCAGTAAAATAGTAGAAGTTTTCCCACTGTCGAACGATAATCAATCGTTCAACTTCTCCTCCCAGATTTTTGAAACCACGATCCGAAATCACTTTCTTATTTTCTCGAAGACTATGAAATCGAGCACTAGCTTTAAAGCTAACAAACTTTTGCACGTCATATTCTATTTTTCTTTTGTTCGATCTATGTGTCATAGGAAATCTAGAAAAAATTGATAAAAATCCGAATAAATTCCAAAATTTTGAAAATCAAAATGTAAAGCACTTTAAACTTAAACCCACTAAGTAAAAGTTTTTCACCAAAGCATTTTCTCAAAATCTCTCAAAAAAACAAAATTTTCGGATCTAGGCAATGTGAGAAAAATCTTTGGTGAAAAAAAAAATTTTACTTTAAAGTATAGCTCTTACTTAGAGAAAATGAAATCCAAAGTTACTTTGCCTCTAAATCGCCTCAAATCCACCCAAAATCAAGTCCTACATGTGAAAACCGAAGGTTGAAGGTGACTTTAGCAATAAAAATGGAGGTTTTGTGGTGAAAATTGCGAATTAAAGGGGTTATTCTACTCTCTGATCGAAGGCACCGTCGGTGCCCATGCCAGCGCCGTCGGTGCTTGACCGGCGACTTTTTATATGCTTAAAATATAAGATAAATATGGACGTAATAAATATTCAATAAAGTCACACTTATCAACGAGTATACATATCGTTCAAGTAATATAGGGCTCTAATGGAGTCCTAGATATCGATCCTATAGGGAGTGGTTTAGAATTACGAACTAAGATTTTAGAAAAACAATACTTTAATCACAACAACGAAGTTCAATTTACTTATCTGTCACTAATAGACAATTGAAATAAAATAGGTAATTTTAATAACTATTAAATAACTAATGATACTAAAGAGGGTTTGATCATGATATTCAATATATAAGAAAGCATCATTCTCTTTGTCAAGAAATTATAGTGAATGGATAAAGTGAATTAGNTCTTTTGTTTGAATCTATCTACACCACAAAATTAGCAATTCGTATCGACTACACCGACCTTGTAATATACCACACACTCATTAACACATTAATCATTCTTCTCACATTGTAATCCTAACTTTGAAATGAGCTTTCTCGTTTTGTACATGTCATCCGACACTAAATTCTCTGCAGGATTAGTCTCTTTCAATAAAGTTGCTACTTGATTAAATGCTTCTATGGGCATGTTAAAATTAGAATTGATGGTCAACATTTTTCAGCGACATTGATAAATCTGTATATGTAGCGCAATGACAACGGCTTTATATATGCTTAAAAATACAAATATTTAATACTGCTGCTAGAAGATTTAATTCCGCAACAACTGCACCAAAAACTTGACAACGGTTATAGATTAGATAAAGATGTATATATAAAATATTCAACAATAGTAAAGTCTCACTTATCAATGCAAGTATACGTATCGCTCAAATAATACAGGGCTCTAATGGAGTCCTAGATATCGATCCCACAGGGAGTAATATTAGAGGCTACGAACTAAGATTTTAGAAAATCAATACTTAATCACAACAATATAATTCAAATTGCTTATCTGTCATTAATAGGCAATTGAAATAAATATGTAATTTTAATAACTCTTAAATAACTAATTATACTAATAAGGTTTCTAATGTGAAATTCAATATATAAGAAAGCACCATTCTCCTTGTCAAGAAATTAAAGTGAATGGATAAAGTGAATCAGTTCAAATTGTATTGTGCCAAATAGGANGAAGATTTTAGTCTATCACTCTAAAATCTCCAATTCTATGCCCGATAATATTATTTCCCTATTTATTTGCACCAAACTTCCAAGGGGTTTGACCTCTCTGAATCTTGGATGTAATCTTCACTTTAGTTGTAAAACTCAACCTATTTTAACAAATCAATTAGTCAGATTAAAAGTAAATTAAGATCAAAGTGAAAAGATCATCACAATTTCTTAAACATTTTTATGGCTTCATTAAGATCGAAGTGAAAAGATCATCACAATTTCTTAAATATTTTCATGGCTTCACCAATTATAATCACCATTTCACAAATCTCGAGACAAGGAGAAAGACAGAGAAAACTACTTAGAACTCATTGCCATTTCACAAATCTCGAGACAAGGAGAAAGACAGAGAAAACTACTCAGATCTCATGGGGAAANTTCCTTTTTTACTTTAAGTCCTAAAAATCAACAACCTGCAAGAAAACATCAAAATACCTTCCATTAAGGTGCAATATCACCAAAAATAAGTATAAAATATTATATATTTTTTTAGTATCAAAATCCCCCAAATTTACATGTTACTTGTCCTCAAGTAACTCCTCTACTACATAAAAATATGATTTATAGTAAAGAATTTAACTTCTAGACTTCCATATTTATGTTCTCTAATCATAATAATATAACTTAAGAAAAACTCAAAATAACTCCAACTAATACTAAAGGTGTTAGGATATTCATTAATTAAGTCTAAGATTTCTAATCCTCTATTTCTTTCAAGAAAAATTACAATTTGTTATATTAAAGTCACTTAAAAAATTCATATGTAAAAGAACTTCATAAAACTTTACTAATCATTAAGCTAATACTCAAATAAAAAGTTTAGAAAATGTGTCCAAGTCTTTTTCCTTAAGTTGATTCAAGTGAAGCCAATTTTTAATTAGGCACCTCATCAAGCTTCTCCCCACATCTCTCTCTTTTTTTTACTTTTTAGGATCATTATTAATCCCTTTTTTTTCTTTTCTTTATTCTTGTTTTTTTATGTATGTGAGGACTATTACATCTGGATAGCCTTTAATGATTTTGAACTTCATTATCCTCTTCTTAAAGTTAGAAATATTTTACATTTATTCACTTAATAAATTTATATTAACTTAAAAATTACATAAAGTTTAATTATTTTCTTTCTACNCTCTTTTTTTTTTTTTACTTTTTAGGATCATTGTTAATTTCTTTTTTCTTTTCTTTATTCTTGTTTTTTTTATGTATGTGAGGACTACTATATCTGGATAGCCTTTAATGATTTTGAACTTCACTATCCTCTTCTTAAAGTTAGAAACTTTTTACATTTATTCACTTAATAAATTTATATTAACTTAAAAATTACATAAAGTTTAATTATTTTCTTTCTACATGAATTTTTTAAGATTTTTAATAGTTCAAAAATACAAATTCATTTACTAAAAATAGAAAAACATAGTCTTTTTCTCTTTTACTAAATATTTTAGTCTCTAGGATTAACATTTATTATTGAATTTTTTTTTACTTAAATTTACAATATGTTTAGAAACATAAATATAGTTATCCAAAGTTAACTCCTAATACCAAAGGTCATGTTAAATTTTAAAAATATAGTTAAGTGGGGACAAATAAAATGAAGTTCTTTCTTTTCTTTTTAAAAATAATTTTTCTCCCCCCCAAACTTAAATTCTTTTTAAAAGATTTACATGAAGAACTTTAAAAATAAAAAGGTGAAAGAAAGCATTAAATACATACAGAAAATTCATACTTGTTGAAGATTATGATTTTTACAAATAAATTCTGAAAACTACAGGTGCTAATATGAAAAACTATAAGGCTTAAAACATTAAATTGCACATAATATATATAAAATTTGCTGAGANATTCTCTTTTACTAAATATTTTAGTCTCTAGGATTAACATTTATTATTGAAATTTTTTTTACTTAAATTTACTATATGTTTAGAAACATAAACATAATTATCCAAAGTTAACCCCTAATACCAAAGGTCATGCTAAATTTAAAATTTTTGAAAATATAGTTAAGTGGGGACAAATAAAATTTAGTTCTTTCTTTTCTTTTTTAAAATAATTTTTCTCACCCCCAAACTTAAATTTTTTTAAAAGATTTACATGAAGAACTTTAAAAATAAAAAGGTGAAAGAAAGCATTAAATACATACAGAAAATTCATACTTGTTGAAAATTATGATTTTTACAAATAAATTTTGAAAAAACTGCAGGTGCTAATATGAAAAACTATAAGGCTTAAAACATTAAATTGTACATAATATATATAAAATTTGCTGAGAAATAGTTAATTACAATACATATAACAAAGTGCTGAAGCTAACAACAGAACTAAATTAAATTCTAAAAATTAAAACAGCTTTACACATTATAGTTTCACATTACAACATAACAACAGAGTCTCAACAATATCACAAAACAAACAATACAATCACAAAGTATAACACAAACAAATAAACAAACAAAAAGATAACCAGCCATCATCTTCTTTATCATCAACATCTAACTTCTGCTGCTGATATGGAGTATAAACAGGGTGAATAGGCAACTAACAGTATGATCACCCCTCAGGTATTTCACTAAAGCATCATCATAAGCAACATCATATTCAAACTTCTGGCGAATTAGTTCATTTGTATGAGCATTTCTGGCCTCCAAGTTCTGCATCCTATGATCCATCCTTAAAATATATCTCTGCTGAATCATCATATGGTCCCATAATTCTCTGTTACTGGGGTCACTTGAAGTAGGCTCACTAAAAGTAAGGGTCCTAGAAGTAGAAGGAATATCTCTGGCCTTACTTCCAGATCTCCAATCGACATGGGACTCATAAGTCTTAATGTTTGCAGGCCCAATCGGTCTCTAAGGCTCAATCCTCTCCTCATCATGTCTAAAATCAACTCCTGCATGCTCACAAAGTGTATAAATGAGAGTAGGGTGTGTCAATCCACCAGTGGTCTCTCCCAGAGCAATGGATCGAGTGTTCATATAAATGACAGAGCCTACATTTATATCCATCACTTGCTAAATACAGTAGTTCATGATGGTTCTATCCTTGGTGTCTTCACTATGATGGTTTGTTAGAATCATCATCCTAGAAATAAAATAATGTCAGGCCTTAGATATTACATTTAACATAGAAAGGGGAAAGTTGACTTTAAATCCATTCTTTACTTTTCAAGCCCCTTTCTCACCAGTCAAAAAAGAAATAACCTCATCTAATGCCTCATTTGTAAAAGAGAATGAATGATACTGCATCTATGAACATCTTCTAATTGATAAAACTCATTTATTTTTCTTGGAGTAAACTCCACCCTTTTTCCTAGAACAAAAACAAAATCATCGGAAGCTTCCGAAAAGTTGGCATAAACTCCATAACTATCCAGCTATCGCATCGGCAGTAAAATAGTAGAAGTTTTCCCACTATCGAGCGATAATCAATCGTTCAACTTCTCCTCCCAGATTTTTGAAACCACGATCTGGAATCACTTTCTTATTTTCTTGAAGACTATGAAATCGAGCACTAGCTTTAAAGCTAACAAACTTGTGCTCGACATATTCTATTTTTCTTTTGTTCGATCTAGGTGCCATAGGAAATCTAGAAAAATTTGATAAAAATCCAAATAAATTCCAAAATTCTGAAAATCAAAATGTAAAGCACTTTAAACTTAAATCCACTAAGTAAAAGTTTTTCACCAAAGAATTTTCTTAAAATCTCTCAAAAAAACAAATTTTTTGGATTTAGGCAATGTGAGAAAAATCTTTGGTGAAATTAAAAAAATTTTACTTTAAAGTATAGCTCTTACCTAGAGAAAATGAAATCCAAAGTTACTTTGCCTCTAAATCGCCTCAAATCCACCCAAAATCAAGTCCTACATGTGAAAATTGAAGGTTGAAGGCGACTTTAGCAGTAAAAATAGAGGTTTTGTGGTGAAAATTGCGAATTAAAGGGGTTATTCTACTCTATGATCGAATGCGCCGTCAGTGCCCATGCCAACACCGTCGGTGCTTGACCGGCGACTTTTTATATGCTTAAAATATAAGATAAATATGGACGTAATAAAGATTCAATAATTTTAAAGTCACACTTATCAACGTGAGTATACGTATCGTTCAAGTAATATAGGGCTCTAATGGAGTCTTGGATATCGATCCTACAGGGAGTGGTTTAGAATTACAAACTAAGATTTTAGAAAAGCAATACTTTAATTACAACAATGAAGTTCAATTTGCTTATCTGTCACTAATAGAAGATTGAAATAAAATAGGTAATTTTAATAACTATTAAATAACTAATTATACTAATGAGGGTTTAATCGTGATATTCAATATATAAGAAAACATCCTTCTCCTTGTCAAGAAATTATAGTGAATGGATAAAGTGAATTAGTTCAAATGTATATTGTGTCAAATAGGAGCATACCTATTCTTTACCCTTGGGTCCAGGCATAAAGAACATTGCCAAATAGGAGCATACCTAGTATTTACCCTTTGGTCTAGGCATAAAGAACATTGACTAATCCTACGCTTGTTTACTGAATTTGTGGCTAGGCTGGGAGGATACCAACTCTCACTTTGAAGCTCCCACATTCCCCTCACATGAGAGCTAACATCTACACTTTAGCACCCAAACGATAGGATCGAATTGGGGATTTTAGCTGTCACTCTAAAATCTCCAATTCTATGCCCGATAATATTATTTCTCTATTTATTAGCACCCAACTTCCAAGGGATTTGACCTCCCTGAATCTTGGATGTAATCTTCACTTTAGTTGTAAAACTCAACNCAGGCTGGGAGGATACCGACTCTCACTTCGGAGCTCCCACGTTCCCCTCGCCTGAGGGCTAACAAGCTGGGAGGATACCGGCTCTCACTTCGGAGCTCCCACGTTCCCCTCACCTGAGGGCTAACATGTCTGGGAGGATACCGGCTCTCACTTCGGAGCTCCCACGTTCCCCTCACCTGAGGGCTAACATCAGAGGATACCGGCTCTCACTTTGGAGCTCCCACGTTCCCCTCACCTGAGGGCTAACATCTACACACTGGCTCTCACTTTGGAGCTCCCACGTTCCCCTCACCTGAGGGCTAACATCTACACTTCAGCACTGCTCTCACTTCGGAGCTCCCATGTTCCCCTCACCTGAGGGCTAACATCTACACATCAGCACCGACTCTCACTTCGGAGCTCCCACGTTCCCGCCTAAGGGCTAACATCTACACATCAGCACCCCGGATCTCACTTCGGAGCTCCCATGTTCCCCTCGCCTGAGGGCTAACATCTACACTTCAGCACCCACATGATAGAACCGAATTAGGGATTTTAGTCTATCACTCTACATTCTCCAATTCTACGCCTGATAATTTTATTTTCCTATTTATTTGCCTCCAACTTCCAAGGGCTTTGACCTCCCTGAATCTTGGATGTAATCTTCACTTTAGTTGTAAACAGATTGAAAGTAAATTAAGATCAAAGTAAAAAGGAAGTTAAAATATCATCACAACTAACTTTCAAGGACTTTGACCTCCCTAAATCTTGGATGTAATCTTCACCTTAGTTGTAAAACTATATTTATTTGCACCCAATTTCCAAGGGCTTTGACCTCCTTGAATCTTGGATGTAATCTTCACTTTAGTTGTAAAACTCAACCATTTCCCTATTTATTTGCACCCAATTTCTAAGGGCTTTGATCTCCCTGAATCTTGGATGTAATCTTCACTTTAGTTGTAAAACTCAACATACTTCCAATGGCTTTGACCTCCCTAAATCTTGGATGTAATCTTCACTTTAGTTGTAAAACTCAACATATTTTATTTTGACCTCCATAAATCTTGGATGTAATCTTCACTTTAGTTGTAAAACTCAACATATTTTAAAACCTCCCTCAATCTTGGATGTAATCTTCACTTTAGTTGTAAAACTCAACATATTTTAACAAATAATTGGTCAAATTGAAAGCAAATTAAGATCAAAGTGAAAAGATCATCACAATTTCTTAAACATTATTGGCCAGATTGAAGGTAAATTAAGATCAAAGTGAAAAGATCATCACAACTTCTTTAACATTTATGACCAGATTGAAAATAAATTAAGATCAAAGTGAAAAGATCATCACAATTTCTTAAACATTTTTTTGACCTCCATGAATCTTAGATGTAATCTTCACTTTAGTTGTAAAACTCAACATATTTTAACAAATCAATTGGAATCTTGGATGTAATCTTCACTTTAGTTGTAAAACTCAACATATTTTAACAAATCAATTGGTTAGATTGAAAGTAAATCAAGATTGAAGTGAAAAGATCATCACAATTTCCTTAACATTTTTATGGCTCCACCAATTCAAATCACCATTCCACAAATCTCAAGACAAGGAGAAAGATAGAGAAAACTACTCAGATCTCATGGGAAAAACACAACAAAACTCTGAATTCATATGTAAAAGCAAAGTCATATAAACTACAACAAGTAAATAAAATTATCTCTAATTTCTCCCCAAGGAAACTCCTCAA
Organism: Phalaenopsis hybrid cultivar; assembly: GCA_002079205.1. Taxonomy (NCBI): domain Eukaryota; kingdom Viridiplantae; phylum Streptophyta; class Magnoliopsida; order Asparagales; family Orchidaceae; genus Phalaenopsis; species Phalaenopsis hybrid cultivar. Next base: position 242,668 of record JXCR01059138.1, read on the forward strand.
AGTTCCTCTAATTCTCTTCCTTTTTTTACAGCACACAAAATTCCTCTTTGAAACGGCAAGGAGGAAGAAATCTCTCACTTTCCCTCCACTCTTACAACTCTCAAAGAATTCCTCACAATTTAGACACTCTAGTAAATTCTCTATACACTAATGGAACCTGTCTAACCTCCAGGATCTTTCTAACATCCATAACCTCTTCTATTTTCGACCAAAATCTTCTTTTAAAGTTGTGGAGTTTTCCCAAGATTTACCTAAGCACCCCTCTAAAATTCGTCCTCATCCAATGCATTGTTGGACATAACCGCCGAGCTCGCCGTCGGCGGNATAGTATAGTAGACTAATCTAATTTATAAGGATTTATAGTTTTCTCTAAAGTACGTTTAATTTCACGATTTGATATCTCTGCTAGACCGCTAGTCTGACGATGATAAGCAGTAGAGAATCTACGCATAATATCATCTTTCTTAATTAATTTTTCAATTCTCTTATTCGTAAAATGAGATCCTTCATCAATAATAATTACTCTCGGCATTCCATATCTTATAAAAATATTTTTAATTAAAAATTTAGAAACAGTCCAAGCATCACATCTGGGTACATTCATAGCTTCAATCCATTTGGACATATAATCAACAACAAGTAATATATATAAGTTTTCAAATGAAGGCATAAATAGTCCCATAAAATCTAATCCCCACAGATAAAAAATTTCAACTTCCAATGTGTAATTTAGAGACATTTCATTTCTTCTAAAAATATTTCTTACTCGTTGACATCTATCACACATTTTAATATATTCATTAACATATTTAAAAATAGTAGGCCAATAAAATCTAGCTTGCAAAATCTTATATGCAGTTCTATTTGTTCCAAAATGTCCTCCAAATTCAGATTCATGACATCTTTTAATTATTTGTTGAGTTTCTTCATAAGGTAGACATCTTCTAATAATTAGATTTTTACATTGTTTATATAAATATGGGTCATCCCAAGAATAGTCTTTTGAATCATATATAAATTTCTTTAATTGTGGATTTTTCATATCAGATGGTAAAATATCACTAACAATATAATTCACAATATCAGCATATCACGATAGATCCATTTCATCAATACTATATAGTTGTTCATCAGGGAAATTTTCTAAAATTTCATTTGCAAAATTAGTTAATATTTCTATTTCTATTCTAGACAAATGATCAGCTATTTGATTATCATTTCCCTTTCTATCAGTCATAGTAAAAGAAAAATCTTGCAATAGAAGTATCCATCTAATTAATCTTGGTTTAGCATCTTTCTTTTGCATTAAGTATTTAATATTATAATGATTATATGCACTATACATTTAGTTCTAATTAAATAAGGTCTAAATTTATCAAAGGCATAAACAATAACTAATAATTCTCTTTCAATAGTAGTATAATTAATTTGAGCATCATTTAGAGTCTTACTAGCATAATATATAGCTTTAAAAACTTTGTCGTGTCTTTGTCCTAATATAGCCCCAATAGCATAATCACTAGTGTCGCACATTATTTCAAATGGATTTTTTGAGTCAGGTGGTACTATTATAGGTGCAGTGACTAATTTTTTCTTTAATAATTCAAATGCTTTTATACATTTCTCATCAAAACCAAATTTCTTATCTTTTTTTTCTAAAAGTTGACATATTGGCTTAGTTATTTTTGAAAATTTTTTTATGTAGCGCCTATAAAAACCAGCATGTCCTAGAAAACTTTTCACCCCTTTAATATTAGTAGGTGGTGGTAATTTTTTATAACTTAGATTTTTGCAGGATCTACCTCCATGCCTTCTTCAGAAATTTTATGCCAAAGCACAATACCTCCTGCAACCATAAATTGACATTTTTCCCAATTTAATACTAGGTTGATTTTTTCACATACTTCTAGAACTTTTTTAAATTATTAAGACATAACTCAAATGAAGTCCCAAATACAGAAAAATCATCCATAAACACTTCCATTCCATGCTCAATAAAATTGCTAAAAATTGACATCATACATATTTGAAATGTTGCAGATGCATTGCATAATCCAAAAGACATTCTATGAAAAGCAAATGTTCCATATGAGCTTGTAAATGTTGTTTTCTCTTGATCCTCTGGAGCAATTGGAATATGATGATAACTGGTATATCCATCTAAAAAGTAATAATATTTATTCCCAGCCAATCAATCCAACATTTGGTCTNTAGGTGCATTGCATAGTCCAAAAGGCATTTTACGAAAAGCAAATGTTCCATATGGGCTTGTAAATGTTATTTTTTCTTGATCCTCTAGAGCAATTGAAATTTGATGATAACCGGTATATCCATCTAAAAAGCAATAAAATTTATTCTCAGCCAATCTATCCAATATTTGGTCTAGAAAGGGTAAAAAAAAATTGATTTTTTCTGGTGGCCATATTTAACTTTATATATTCAATATAAATTCACCAACCAGTAACTTGTCTTATTGGTATTAATTCATTTTTCCCATTTTCTTCAATAGTCACTCCCCCTTTCTTCAGAACATTGTGAATTGAGCTTACCCAAGCACTATCTGAAATAGGATATATAATTCCAACATCTAACCATTTTAAAATCTCNGGTCTAAAAAGGGTAAAGAAAAATGATCTTTTCTGGTGGCCATATTTAATTTTCTATAGTCAATACAAATTCACCAACCAATAACTTGTCTTATTGATATTAATTCATTTTTCTCATTTTCTTCAACAATCACTCCTCCTTTCTTTGGAACACAGTGAATTGGGCTTACCCAAGCACTATCTGAAATATGATATATAATTCCAGCATTTAACCATTTTAAAATCTTTTTTTAACAACTTCTTTCATTATCGGGTTTAATCTTCTCTGAGGATCAGCTTTAGGCTCATATTGTTCATCTAATAAAATTCTGTGCATACAAATTGAAGGACTAATTCCTTTAATATCTGTAATTTTGTGCATACAAATTGAAGGACTAATTCCTTTAATATTTGCTAAAGTCCATCCAAAAGTCTTTTTATATCTTGCTCAACATTTTTATCAACTTTTGTTCTTGAATTTCAATTAACTCAGAAGATATAGTAACAGGCAATGTAGATGACTCTCCTAAAAATACATACTTTAAATGAGCAGGTAATATCTTTAATTCAAGTTCAAGTGGTTTAATACTTGAAGGAATAATATTTTCACTATCGTTTTCCAACAAGTATAACGTTTCAAATTTGCCCTGAATACAATCCAAATCTTCTCCTTTTATTTCATCTTCATTCTAAAAAATTTCTCCTTGCTTTAATTTATCTTCACACTCATTGTTAAACTGTTCATTACTCAGATAATCAGCTACTTTCATCCTGAAACATTCATTATCTTTTTTCTATTGCAGGATATTTCATAGCTTTTGCTATATTAAATTTTACTTCTTGATCATTACCTCTTATTAATTCACCTTTTTGTAGCTTTTGTAATATTAAATTTTACTTCTTGATCATTAACTCTCATTATTAATTCTCCTTTTTGTACATCTATTACAGCTCTCCCTATTTCAAGAAATGGTCTCCCTAAAATAATAGGAATCTCTTTATCTTCCTCCATATCTAAGCGAGAAATGTCTCCCTAAAATAATGGGATTCATTTATGTTCCTCTATATCCAATATTATAAAGTCTACAGGGAAAATAAATTTATCCACTTTTATTAGTACATCCTCTATAACTCCTTTTGGATAAGTTGTTGATCGATCAGCTAACTGAAGAGTTACAGTAATAGGGAAAAATTTACTCAAATTTAAACGTTTAAAGATTAATAAGGGCATAAGATTGATACTAGCTCCTACATCACATAAAGCTTTTCCATAGAACCTGTGTTTGTTCATTTTCATGTTGATCATTTTCCATTTCTTCCTTCTCTTCATCAACTTCAGTTTCTCTTTGGATCCTTGTTTCAACTTCTTTTTCACTTCGTAATTGAATAACTTTAATTTGCTCTTTATATTGATCATTTGGATTAACTTCCACAGTACTCGGAAGAATTCTAGATGGCCTATTACTAAGTGCAGTAGCAATATGTCCTAATCAATTTTCAATATTTCTAATAGCAGCCCCTTGATTTTGTATTTGATTTCCCATATTCAACATCACTTCTTCTATCGTTAACTTCTTTTTCTTGTGGGTTAGGATTGGAGTTAAATCTTGGAGGATAATAAGGTCGAAATTAGGATTTCCTTGATTGTTCGAATTTTCAGGTGGACTCACCGGATTGTTATAATTATTCCAACTAAAGTTAGGGTGATTTTTTCATCCAGGGAAAATAGTTAGAATAGGAATTTTTATTTCGATTATTTATAGCGTTTAAAGTTTCATAAGATGGTTGGGTATCAATAATCTGTCCTAGTGAATTTTCCTCTAATACTGGTGGTATTTGAGAATAGTTCACTCCTATTTTATCATTCTTTTTAGAAATAACAAAAATTTGAGATGCCAAAATAGACTTTGCATCAGAATCATGAATACTGGCTACTCTCTTAGGATTTACCTTTCAGAGGGCTATTGAAAATTATTAATACCATTTCTTCAATTAAAGAATATGCTTAATCAAAAGGTTTTGACATTAATGATCCACCCGCAGCAGCATCTATAATAGATCTTACTGATCCTATCAATCCATTGTAAAATGTTTGAATTATTAACCAATCTGGAAAAACATGGTGTGGACATTTTCTAAGAAGATCTTTAAATCTTTCCCAGGTTTCATATATCAATTCCCTTTCAAACTAACAAAAAGATGTAATATCATTTCTAAGCTTAGCGGTTTTTAAGGGTAGAAAATATTTAGCCAAGAAATTTTGTGATATTTCTCCCCAAGTTCTAATAGATCTAGGTGCTAATGAATTTAACCAAGCCTTAGCTTTATCCCTTAATGAAAAGGAAAAAGTCTGATCCTAACGCATCATTAGACGCTCCGTCATATTTAAATGTAACACAAATCTCAAGAAAACTAGCAAGAAATTAGGATCTTCAGTAGGTGATCCTCCAAACTGAATATTTTAGACCATTTGGATAATAGCAGGTTTAAACTCAAATGAATTAGCAGCAACATCAGGATTTTGAATAGTTAAATGAAGTTCATCTGCTGTCGGATTCACATAATCTTTTAAAGGTCTTTATCGATTCTCATTTATTGGATTTTCTAAGTTATTTGCCACTTCTTTTAAAATTTTAATTTCTCTTTGTTGTTTTCAGATTTTTCTAATAGTACGTTCTAACTCTGAATCGTAAGGTAATAAGCCTTCAGATCCATTATTTCACATAAACAAATAAAGTAAGCAAAGTAAAATTATTTTTTTGGATTTTTGATTTTTTTTATATATTTTTTATTTTTATATATTTTTATAGTATATATATTATCTCTAACTTTGTTAATTTATGAAAACTATTTAATTTATCTAAATTTAACCGTTATCTTTCCCCGACAACGACACAAAAAACTTGATCCCGATTTTTTATATGTAAGGATTTATGAAGTTAACACCACTATAGTGCCAAAAACTTGATTCTTATATGAAAAGTAAGTTTTGTAAAATATATATAATTATAGGCAATTAATAATGAGATTCTACGCAAGTATACGTATAGTTATCAAGTAATAAAAGATTTTCTATTTAAGCCCCAAATATCGATCCCACAGGGAAGGTGTAAATTGACAAATATAAGTTTTACAAGGAAATTTACAGAAAATCAAACAAAATCACTTTCATTAATTTTAAATGTTGAGATGTTATCAAAACTAAAGTACTTAACTATTAGCAAAATAGAAATGCAAAGTTTAAAAAGTAAATACTAATCTACTAACTATGTTTATGTAATGAAGATTTCTTATGGAAAAAGCATCCTTCCCACTACAATGATGTTCTGGTGAAATGTGATGAGATAAATGTTTATAATATGTATTGTGCCAAATAGGAGCAATTATAATTCTCTACCCTGATACAGTGCATAGAAAATCATTAGCTAATCCTAGGTTTAGTCCCTAAATTCGTGGCTAGGCTAGGAGGATACTGACTCCCACACCAGAGCTCCCACTTCCCTTCACCTGAAGGCTAACTCTCGCTTTTGTTTTTTAAACACTAAGACCAAATTGAGGATTTTAGTCTGTCACCCTAAAGATTCTCTAATTCTACACCCAACAAAGAATATTTCCTTATTTATTTGCACTTAATTTCATGAACGAATTTCTCCTCCATGAAATCAAATGTGTTCATCACTCTGTTGTAGAACTCATACTCCATTTCCCGGATCATATGTTTCACAACATATTTTAATTGTTATAGAACTCATACTCCATTTCCCGGATCATATGTTTCACAACATATTTTAACAATTCAATTGGCCAGATTTAAAAACTAAATTAAGTTCGGAGTTGAAAAATCATCACAATTTATTTTATATTTTAATTATGCCACATTGAAATGTAAATTAAGTTTGGAGTTGAAAAATCATCACAGTTTATATTTTAATATTGGCACATTATATTATCTCTTCATTTCACCATATCTTAGAGTAGGGAGAAAGATAAAGTGAACTACTCAGACTTCATGAGAAAGATAAAAAAATACAAATTTCATATATAAAAGAAAGTTTATACAACACTAATAAAAAAACAAAACTTATCTGAAACTCTTTCTCAAAGCAAATCCCTTGTAGTCTTTCTTTAGAAATGCAGGAAGAAGATATCTCTCACCTTTCTCCTTCTCCAACACTCTTACAGAAAGTTTCACACTAAATCTCACCGCACAAACTCTAAACTATAAAAGAAAAATCACCAATGGCCTTTAGCACCGTCGGCACTAATTCTGACGTCGTCGGTGCTGAGTAAAAATTTCAACAGTTATGTTGTTCTGCGCCGTCGACACTACCCTTGGTGCGGTCGGCGTTGAGTACTTTTTCAAACATGTCATTTTGACTTCAAATTCCATCTTTTTTTGCTTCATTTTTGCTTAAGTCCTAAAAATCAACAACCTGCAAGAAAATATCAAAATACCTTCCATTAAGGTGCAATATCACAAAAAATAAGTATAAAAATATGGGTCTAAAAATGCATATATTTTCGGTGTATTAGTGAATCACATAACAAATATAATAAGACCAAAATGAACTCGAGACAATTTGAGGCACTGTGAAATGTCTAGGGTATTACTCAGGACTTTTCATGATCCTTTGGGAATCTCGGAGGACACTTGGNTCTTGATGATTGAAATATGAAAGAGATAAATGGTAGCAACTAATCTCACTTGGGTTTCATTAAAGATAATTTTGTAATTTGGAAGAATAAATAAGTGAGAAGATATTAAGGTGAGGGGTTTGGCTTTGGAAGATCATAACCCACTAATTCAAAATCCCAATCAATGGTTTTAAAATAAATTATGACACATGATGAGGATTAAAAATATAAATGTTTAGATTTTTCTAAAAATTACAAATCTACCCATTAAGTTTTAAGGGACTTGGTAGTAAACTAAGCTTAATTAAAATTTTGTCTAATGAGGTTTAGAAGATAACCTATGATTAATTTTAAACTTTTAAAAAACACTACAAGTCCATCTTTAAAAGATCAAATGACTAAGTTCCTTAATTAAGCCAAAATTGCCCCTAGGGGCCTTACCCATATAATTCGTAAGTTAAATATTAAGTGATAATTACCCCACTTAAAGGGATAATCAAAACATCAAATTTTATTGAGCATAAATGTATGAACTATATAACAAACATAATAAGACCAAAACGAACTCGAGACGATTCAAGGGACTGTGAAATGTCTAGGGTATTACCCATGACTCTTCATGATCCTTTGGGAATCTCGGAGGACACTTGGACTTATTATGATTTGCTTAATGGAATCATCTTTAGAGGTTAATAAATTAGACCTACCAAGGTATGATATAGGATGTGGTAGACGCACCTAAAATTTATACTCTGCTTTCCCTACAAGCATGTTTTAATTCCTGCAAAATTATACATATGCTTTGCAAATACTGACCTTTCAGGTGGAGGAACGAGAAGAATCGACATGTACGCTTTTAAGTTATTGCATTGCAATTTACTTTTATTTTCACATATTGTTTCTTGCTTATAAACTTGCATGTTAAACAAAAAAGTCACCCTGCATGTCAAAACTGATGCATTTAGGATAACCACAAAATTGAAACCAAAACTAAAATTAAGAAATCAAAACAAGATAAAATTCACCGCCACAACAAATAAAATATTAAAAAAACTCAAAATTTAATCACAAACAAAACAAAACAAAAATTACAAATAAATTAAAACATCTCTATCGAATGATCGAGAATCCCTCGGAGGAGGTAACCTACAGTTGCTAACAAGATTTCCCACGATCTAAATGAAAGTATAGAACTCATTAAGTTGAGTTTAGTAAATTCATTTGGACTAAGTGAACCCGAAGAAAAGTAGTGGTGCCTGAATGAGGGAACCATGAGATCATAACTGGTGTGGCTTTAATAAACTTTAACATCCCCATAATATTTAAATAATCATGACCTTAGGAAACATTTGATTTGAATTCAAGACTCGATACATTAGAAAACTTAAAATTGCTATGAAGTGGAGCTTGGAGCTAGCATTGTGGGCAACACGACCATCTTCAATAACAAAACATGTCTATACCAGCTAAATTATTCTTTATGATTAAACAACTGAGCTATGGAACTTCGAGGTTGTCCGCCTAGTGCAACATAAATCCTCAACTTTCCTTTAGGCTTTTGCATAGCTTTGTTATACAATATAAGCCCTAACTCGTTTTAGGACTCTGAGGTTGTCGTTCGTCACGACCTGAATCCTCGCATCTTTCAGTCTATTTATGTGATCGTTTCACATGAATGTAAGCCCTAATTAATAAAATTTGCAGGATCAAATACTTAAATATTTCTCCTCTAAATTGAAGCCAAACAGTAGGATAGCTTTGGAAGTCACCGAGGTTCTCCTCAGAATCCATAACATCCTCTAGTTCTTATTCCCTTGGATTCAAGAAATAATTGTTCTAAATTTGAGTCATTCCCCTTTCACACATCTTTGTCCGATCTCTTTGAAAAGTTCTATCCTTTGAAATTCTTGAAGACAATATCCCCTGATTTTTATCGAGAGTTTTCTTAGGTGACTTCGGTTATCTAAGATGTAATTAACTATAAGGGCTTTGCCTTTATAGGAAACTTTCAAGAACCTAACTTAATATAAACCCTATTTAATTTTTCATATTGAATAGGGGAACTTATCGGTCTACATAAAATGATTTCGCAGATCAAACGGATGTCAAATATTTTTTAGTTCATTTGATCAGGTCTCACCCTCAAGTTTTTTGTTTATCTTTCGGGATAGATACATAGCTTGAGGTGTAGTGCTCTTTTATCTAAACTTTCAAAGATATGTGATCGGTTTGATTTCATATTTTTATAAACTTATATATATATATATATATATATATATGTCCCTCCAAAGTGGGCGATGAGATTTCGATTCCGGCGACCGACAGTTTCCAAGGGATGATCCCCTCTAAAATTGTGCTTACAACGCCTCTCCTTGAAGCCAACCGAGAACCTATATGGCACCACACATTGGCCGAACACAAATTTGATAATTTACTTTGAATTAATTCATTGGTTCTATCCCATGATTGCCACCTCATTTTTTTGACACCAATTATTGGCTCCCAAACCAAAAATTACTGTCATCTCAACCCTTAACCGAGCTACTACAACTTATAAATACTTATCCCCCACCTTAATTCAAGAAAAATTCTTTGCAAGCAAGCTTAATTTCGAACCCAATCAGTCTCCACAGTCTCTAGCTTCATCCCTTCTTCCAAACTTCTCAATAGTCTCCACCTTCTACCATTTCCAAAATTGAAACAAGGATCTAACCCATTCTTACAAATTAGCCATCAATTCTCCAAACCAAAGCCTCCGTGAGCTTCACCATATCACCAAACAAAATCCTAAATCAACTTCCTTTTGAATTTCCCTCTTTAATCCATAATTTGACCAACCAGAGCCACCCATCAATCAGGAATATACATTGAAGAGGAGGAGCTTCAAATTGAACTCAAAGGTGCTTGTAAGAGCCAAACGATCAGTCCATTGCTACCAAAGTTTAAGATCTCCACTAAAAGTGAGTTATAACTTGAAACTTAGATTTAATGCTTCAATAGTTAGTATATTATGAAAGAAACCATTGTTTCACAAGATTTTGAAAGCAGAATATGCCACTTAAGATCTAGAGATCCTTCTAGCTAATAAGGTTCATAGAATTAGGGTTCCAACTGCGTGACTCATGCATGTATGGTCAGACAACTCAGATTCACTATCTTGTGTGGGATGATGAACTGATACCCTCCACTCGTGTGTTTTTTTCTTTTAAATGATCAAGATTACATCGAACAAGGGAATTGACACTAAACTGTGCAGATCTCAAAATGCTTGGAGTCCTAGCAATCTCCTCATGTCGTTTCTCCCAATGAAACTATACCCATCAGAGTAGTAAGTTTTTTCTTGATTAGAACTAATTATCTAGTAGAGATTCTTGTATCACAATAGTAGTCTTAGAAATAGAATGTATATAGTTTGAATCTACGGTCATGTCAACAACACAGTCGGTCGTCTCGTCTTCCTCGTTGTCCTAGCAACCTCTAGATGGATAGAATTCTTTCGCGACTTCTTCTAACAAAAGAGGGCAATCTTCTCAATCCGTCGTTGCTCTTCCTCAACGTCCGACACTGCCCACAAGTCCACTATCATTAGACCAAAATTATTTGGATCGAGAATCTTGTTCACCGCCATATCGACAGTGTATTGGAGGTAAGAAGCATTGTCTTCTTCTTATATACATCATTGGTTGGATGGGTCGGGATTCCCTAGTCTTTGGAAAACTTGAGGAGGAAGCACTGCTTCCAATCATTTATGTTGTTCTCAATTTTCAACAGGTGGAACTTTCTGGACGACCCAAACACAACATAGTCGTCTGGCTCTATTCTGAATGATAACATGTAGGAGAAGAACTCCTAAAACCATGGGATCTCTATTCGATGATAATAGATAAGGAACACCATGATTGTTGTTATGGATTTAAGCTTCATTTGAGCTGAAATCACCCCATAAGGGGTGAGACCGACCACGACNAATTCTACGCAAGTATAAGTATCGTTATCAGGAAATAAAGGACTTTCTATCTAAGCCCCAAATATTGATCCCACGGGGAAGCTGTAAATTGACAATGCTAAGTTTTACTATGAAATTTACAGAAAATCAAACAAAATCACTGTCACTAATTTTGAATGTTGATAGAAAATCAAGAATATTTCCTTATTTATTTGCATTTAATTCCATGAACAAATTTCTCCTCCATGAAATCAAATGTGATCATCACTCTGTTGTAGAACTCATACTCCATTTCTTGGATCATATGTTTCACAACATATTTTAACAATTCAATTGGCCAGGTCGAAATGAAAGTTAAGTTCGAAGTTGAAAAATCATCATAATTTATTTTATATTTTAATATTGGCATATCATATTATCTCTTCATTTCACCACATCTCAGAGTTGGGAGAAAGATAGAGGAAACTACTCAGATTTCATGAGAAAGACATAACAAAACATAAATTTCATATATAAAAGAAAGTTAATACAACACTAATAAACAAACAAAACTTTTCTTAAACTCTTTCTCAAAGCATATCCCTTGTAGCCTTTCCTTAGAAATGCAGGAAGAAGATTTCTCTCACTTTTCTCCTTCTCCAACACTCTTACAGAAAGTTTCACACTAAATCTCACCACATAAATTCTAATTATGAAAGAAGAATCACTAATGGACTCCAACATGATGGTGGATCAAAGATGGACTATGAAGAATGGCGACAATGGAGCGTGGTGGAACATTTTGGAGCGAAAAGGAGTCCATTTCCGGATGAATTTGGGCCCCAAATTAAGCCCAAGGTCGGTTCGCAAGTGGTGCCTCCAAAAACTCTTAAAAAATTGTCCAAATACATCAAACCTTCTAGAAACAGAGGCTGAACCTCCTTTGGCACCGTCAACGCTAATATGACACCGTCAGCGCTAAGTAAAAATTTCAGCTGTTCTATTATTCTGCGCCGTCGACACGGTCGGCGTTGAGTACTTCTTCAAAAACGTTATTTTGACTCCAAATTCTACCTTTTTGCTTCCTTTTTTCTTTAAGTTTTAAAAATCAACAACCTGCAAGAAAACATCAAAATACCTTCCATTAAGGTGCAATATCACCAAAAAAAAGTATAAAATATGGGTCTAAAGATGCATATATTTTCGGTGTATCAAAATCCCCCAAACTTATGTGTTACTTGTCCTCAAGTAACTCCTCTACTACATAAAAATATGACTTATGGTAAAGAATTTTACTATAGACTTCCATATTTAAGTTCTCTAAACATAATAGTATAACTTAAGAAAAATTAAAAACAACTCCAGTTAATACTAAAGGTACTAGAATATTCAGTAATTAAGTCTAAGATTTCTGATCTTCTATTTCTTTCAAGAAAAATTGTAATTTGTCATATTTAATTCACTTAAAAAAATCATATGAAAAAGAACTTCATAAAACTTTATTAATCATTAAGCTAATACTCAAATAAAAAGTTTAGAAAATGTGTAGAAGTCTTTTTTCCTTAAGTTGATTCAAGTGAGGCCAATTTTATATAGGCATCTCCTCAAGCTTCTCCCCACATCTTTTTTCTTTTTTCTTTACTTTTCATGATCATTTTTAATCTCCTTTTTCTTTTCATTCTTCTTCTCTTTTTTTTATGTATGTGAGGATTACTATTTCTGGATAGCCTTTAATGATTTTGAACTTCATTATCCCCTTCTTAAAGTTAAAAATTTTTTACGTTTCTTCACTTAACAAATTTATAATAACATAAAAATTACATAAAGTTTAATTCTTTTCTTTTTACAAGAATCTTTTAAGATTTTTAAAACTTCAAAAACACAAATTCCTTTACTTAAAATAGAAAAACATAGTATTATTCTCTTTTATCAAATATCTTAGTCTCTAGAGTTAACCTTTATTATTGAAAATTTTTTACTTAAATTTACTATATACTTAGAAACATAAATATAGTTATCCAAAGTTAACCCCTAATACCAAAGGTCATGTTAAATTTAAAATTTT
>JXCR01059151.1:0-22418 GCA_002079205.1 Phalaenopsis hybrid cultivar
AATTCTTATGTATTTACATATATCACACCTAAACTTCCATATTTATATGCATATTAGTTTGGCGTTTTAAACCTATGCATGAAACTGTGTATTTGACTTTTGAAAAGTGATAATAGTGCTATATTTGATGTGATATTAAAAATTTGAGTGTTATGTGTGTAAATATTAAATTTTAGGTGTAAGATATGTAAATACATAAGAATTGTGTGCTATGTATGTAAAAACTCCAAAGGGAAAATATAAAAAAAATGTAGAAAGAATGAAAATGGATTCATTTACTCAAAGGGAAACTATAAAAAATGTAGAAAGAATGAAATTGGAATCCTCTCCTTGTACTTTTACTTTCAGTGCTCATAATATTGGTTGATTGAACGAACAATTTCTTAGTTCTCGTGGCTGTCCTTTGGTGCTTGTATTTTTTTTCACAAAATTGGTAGAATATAACAGAACACGTTTCTTGAGGAAATTTACATACATACACACAATTCGTATGTATTTACATATCTAACACCTAAAATTTTATATTTACATTGATTACGCTTTGTTGTCATAAATTTGTGCATGAAATTGTGTATTTCAATTTAAAAAGCAAGTAAAGGTGGATCTTGGAATATAGGTGCTCTCACAGGTAAATTAATGAAATTAGTTGATATTATGATTCATATAAAAATAAATATCTTATGTATTCATGAAACTAAATGAGTTGGAGAAAAAACTAAGGAGATTGATAACTTAAGTTTTAAACTTTGGTATTCAACTAAGAGTTGTACTAGAAATTGTGTAAGTGTAATTATAAACAAGAGTTTGATAGATACCGTTGTGAAAACTAATAGAATTGGAGATAGAATTATAGTCTTTCAGATTATTGTTGATACTAAGATTTTTAATATTATAAGTGCTTATGCTCCTCAAGTATGTTTAGATATAAGCTCTAAAGAAAAATTTTGGAATGACCTTGAAGTTTTAATATAACTGATACATCTTGAAGAAAGAATTTTTATTGGAGGAGATTTAAATGGATATTTTGGTAGAGTGGTAGAAGATTTTAGAAATATTTATGGTAGCTACGGTTTTGGAGTGATAAATGAAGGTGGAAACATTTTAGATTTTGCTTTAGCATATAATTTTATTATTGCTAATACTTTATTCAAGAAAAGAGATGAACATATTATTACTTATAAGAATGAATTTAATAAAACAGAAATTGATTATTTTCTTATGAGGAAAAGAGATTGTCGAGAATGTAAAGATTATAAGGTCATTTTAAGTGAGGATTTAATTACTCAATATCGAATATTAGTTCAAGATTTTAAGATGAATAACTGTAAAATAAAGAATACTATGAATCATTGTCGTAGAAATCTCTGTGGGACACCTAAAAGACATAAAATTATATTTATGAGTAAACTTCAAGATTTCAAGATTTGGGATATTCATGAAGAAACAATTTTATGTGAAATAAAGTAACAAACACTATTAAACAAGTGACAAAAGATATACTTCGAAAATCAAAAGAAAAAGTTTATATAAATAAAAATAATTGGTGGTGAAATAATAATGTGCAAGATAAGATAAAATATAAGAAGTTATATTATATAAATTGGTTTAAATTTAAAAGTCTAATGAACTGAGTAAAATATAAAATGACCCATAGAGAGTCTAAGAGAACAATTTATGATGCTAAAAATTTTATTTTTAGTTATCTTTATAGTATATTAGATACTAAAAATGGTGAAAATAGATGTATAAACTAGCCAAACAAAAGGAGAAGAGAAGTAAATATTTAATTCAAGTGTATGAAAGATGAAAATCAAAAAGGTTTTTTCTTGGTGAAGGATGTTCAATATAGGTAGGTGAGTTATTTTGATTAACTTTTGAATGAAGTTTTTGAAAATACAATCCAACTTAGTGATCTTAATATTATTAATAATAATAAAATATTTCATTTTTATCATCGCATTAGGAAAAAGAAGTTGATGAGGCTTTGAAGAAAATCAAGGGTGGATATTTTGTAGAACTTGGTGATATTTTAATTGAAGTGTGGAAATATATAGGAGATTTGAGAGTTTTTTGGCTTACTAAACTCTATAATATTATTTTAAAAATTAAAAAGATGTCTGAGGAGTGGAGGAAGAGTATTTTGGTCTCCATTTTTAAGAATAGAAGAGATGCACAAGAGTGCAAATTATAGAAGAATTAAGTTGATGTGTCATACTTTAAAATTATGGAGAGGATAATTGAACATAGGTTAAGATGTATTACAAAGATTTCTTATAATCAATTTGGATTTATGTCGGACAGATCTACCATGGAAGCTATGCATTTATTAAGAGGTTTGATGCAGAAGTTCAGAGAGAGTATCTACATTTGATTTTTATTGATTTAGAAAAACTTATGTGAGGTTCTAAGAGATTTCTTTTGGAGAGTTCTAGAGAAGAAATGTGTTGATATGACTTATATTTAAGTCGTTAAAGATATGTATACTAGAGTTGTTACACGTGTTTGAACAGGAGGATTGACCAAATTTTTTTCTATTTTAGTTGGATTATATTAGGGATCGGATTTAAGCCCATGTTCTTTTGCTTTAGTTATGGATGCTCTTACTGGACATTTACAGGAGGATGTACCTTGGTGTATGCTTTTCGCTGATGATATCGTTCTCGTGGATAAGACCAGAGAAAAAACTCAGAAAAAACTTGAATTATCGAGGTCTGCATTGGAGTCTAAAGGCCTTCTTTTGAGTAGAAGTAAAACTGAATGCATGGAATGTAATTTTAGTAGTAGCTCTAGTGACTGTTGTAATTATAGGTGATTAAATTATTAAAAGGTGTGAACGCTTTAGGTATCTCGGGTATATTGTTCAAAGTGATGGTTATATAGATGAGCATATTATTAGTATAATTCAAGCTAGTTTGTTGAAGTGCAGGAATGCTTCGGGCCTATTGTAAGATAGAAAAGTACCGCTTAGACTGAATGGAAAATTTTATAAGATGGTGGTGAGATCTGCAATGCTCTTTGGCGCTGAATGTTGGCCTTTAATAGATAAGCATAAAACTAAGTTAAGTGTTGTCTAGATGAGAATGCTTACACTTAGATAGAAAATGTGAAATGAATTTATGTGTGATAGGGTTAGTGTAGCTCCAGTGGTGGACAAACTTTAGAGAGAGTCATCTTAGTTGGTTTGGTCACATTAAACGTCACCCATCTGATGATCCGATTAGGAGAGTAGGTGTTTTAGATTCGACTTTTGTTAAGAAAAACAAAGGTAGACCTACAAAGACTTGGGCATATTGTATAAAAAATGGTCTTAATTTATCAGAATTAAATGAAAAAATGACACTCGATAGGATCTAATGGAAAAAAAGGATTCATGTAGCCGACCTCACTTAGTGGGATAAAGGTTTGTTGTTGTTGTTGTTCTTGTAAAGGTGGTATTTTTTTATGCGATATTAATGATTTAAGCACTGCTATGCATGTAAATAGGAAAGTTTTAAGTGCTTGATATGTAAATACATAAGAATTGTTTGTTATGTATGTAAATACCCCCTTTTCTTATTATTAATGTCTTTTTGCTGATTTCGCTAGTTTTGTTTTTCAATAAACTCTGTTGTGGAATCACTAGATATGTGCTCTCTTGTGGGAAGGATTCTACAATAAAACTATGGGAAGTAGGAACTGGAAGGCTTGTAAAGCAGTATTTGGGAGCAGTTCACACTCAATTACGCTGTCAGGTTTGCTAAGTTTCAGTTCATTGATTCTTTTCTTTCTACTGAATCTAGAAAGATGGCATGTTCTACTATTATTTGATAGAGAATTTTACATACTGGCTACCGCACCATTCTTATGATTTAAATATGCAACACTTAATGTTTGATATTTACATTTATAACAATTTGATGTTATAAATCTATGCATGAAAAGGTGTATTTCACTTCTACAAAGTTAGTAATTATGGTATTTTTGATGTAATGTTAAAGATTTGAGTGGTGCACATGTGAATAGGAAACTTTAGCTGTTAGATATTTAAATATATGAGAATTGTGTGGTATTTATGTAAATGTCCCTATTTGATATAAGAAGTTGCTATCTATGCATTAAAAGGTGTATTTATGCTAACATTTACTAATTCATGTGCTCGACAAGTCGACATGCAACAACAGCTTCAGCACGCATCATTTTTTTGGGGCGTTTACATATATACCACCCAATTCTTATGTATTTACACATCTAACACCTAACTTTACTTTTGACATTTATGCCACCCAATTCTTTCACATCACTTAAACAAGAAACCACCATTTTAATTTTAAAATATGAAATACATCTTTTTTATGCACAGGTAAAATGGCATATATGTAAAAAATTAAGTCTATATGTTTGATACGTAAATACATAGTAATTAAGTGGTATGTATGTAATTCTTCCCTTTCTTTTTTTATATTTGCAGGCTGTCTTCAATGAAACTGAGGAATTTATTCTATCCATTGATGAACTAAATAATGAGGTATGCCATCATTCCAGCTGGGACTTAATCTGATATCTACTTATTTACTCTTCAATATCATTCTGGTTCTGATGGATTCATCCCGGTCGTTCAAAATGGATTGAATGGTCATGATTGAAACATTTATCTGTGATCCTGGTCTAAAAAAAACTTACAAAAAGTTGCAGGTGGTGATATGGGATGCATTGACTGCTGAGAAGGTGGCAAGATGGCATTCCAATCATGTAGGTGTGCCTAGATGGATAGAGCACTCTCCAACTGAGCCAGCTTTTGTTACCTGTGGGATTGATAGGTCTGTCAGATATTGGAAGGAGATATCGTGATAATCTCAAGGTTATTCGTATTTCACTCGATCACCACTTTTCTCCTTGGGGTTTTCTAATTCTCCTAAAAGTTCTCCCTAGTACTGAGTCGTACGGTTCAAGTTCTGCAGCTCCCGAACTACACATTCAAATCTAAAGACTTAACTAATAGGACAGATATCCAGTACTTGAAGCACTCAAAAATATTTTTAATATTGTAGATTTTCTTTTAAATAGACACACTATAAGTATTCATGTTTGTTTTGAGGGCTGTTTTATTATTAAATTATATGCAGAAGGGATTTTTAGTTCTAGCTTCTTGATAGAACATGGGATGTTGTATTTGCAGAGGACATTCATATCTTTCTTATTTAGTGAATTGGCACTCTTTTTTGGAAGATTTGCATATATGCCACTTAACTTCTATGTATTTTCTGGAGTAACTTGCTGAATGGCCCCTTAATTATAACCCAAAGTCTACAAAGACATCCAACTTAGTCCCCCACTCTTTTAATATTGAGCTACTTTGAGACACTACTATAAACTTAATGAAAGTGAGCTTTGAAACCATCCTGTGAGAGGGGCATGAATGGTTCAATATTGCATTGGGTTCACGCAAGCGTACATGTCGTGTAAGTAACGTAATGAAAGCGAGCTTTGAAACCATCCCGTGAGAAAATGAGGAGTTAGAAAGTTAAAAGTCTAAAGACACTAATTTCACAAAATTTAGTTCTATACAATGGGATGGAAGTTTGTTTAAAATGTTATTTTTGGCTTTTACTTTTCAAGGAATTTCAAATGCAAGATAAGCTACTTATGTGCTCTTTGTTCATGAAATCAATGCCATGAACTTGGTTTAAATGATGCTAGTTTATATCCTCTATTGATGACAACAAATGCACCTATTTTTCAAAATATTGTGATTTTCTATGCTCATGAGTGATTCAAAAATGGAATATACATTTTTCTATTGAATATGCCTTTTTAAAAATTTATGTTGTGAATTTATTTGTGTGTGATTGAAGATCTTTGTTGATATTTAAAACTCGAGTTAAATTTTAAACATTAGCATGACTTGTAATTGTTAAATGAAATTTGAATTTTACAAATGACTTTGAAAATAGTAATAATCTTAACATTGGTTTTATTAAACTTATAGAGCCATTGGAATTAATGAGCCTATCATGGATGTATAGTGAAAGCAAATAAATATGCTCATTGAACAAATATAAGTGTGATTATAAGTGTTGAAACAAAGATAGATGTATTAGGAATGATAGAACTTGATAAAATAATGAATTCTCTAAAATTCTCTATTGAATTATAGCATTGGTACACTAATAGAAGCAAACTCACTCTCAAACTCTCTTATAGAAACTATCATGTCCAAAGAAGCTTCTAACTCTTTTAACAACATTGGGTGGAGGTAAGTTTTCATCACTTAAAATTTGGCTTTATCTACTTTTGTCTCCCTATTGGGAATTTAATCCTAGAATAATGCATTCAGTCACCATAAATTGACACTTTTCTTAGTTTAAAACTAAATTAGTTTCTTCACACCACATAAAAAATAAAGCCAATTGATGGAAGAAAATATTAAAAGATACATTAAAAATTAAAAGGTAGTCTAAAAAGATTCAATCATACTCAATCAAATAAAAAAAGATAGACATCATAAAACTTTGAAGTGGCAGGAGCATTGTAGAGACCAAAGTACATTCTTATAAAGGNATCTCGGGTATATTGTTCAAAGTGATGGTTATATAGATGAGCATATTATTAGTATAATTCAAGCTAGTTTGTTGAAGTGCAGGAATGCTTCGGGCCTATTGTAAGATAGAAAAGTACCGCTTAGACTGAATGGAAAATTTTATAAGATGGTGGTGAGATCTGCAATGCTCTTTGGCGCTGAATGTTGGCCTTTAATAGATAAGCATAAAACTAAGTTAAGTGTTGTCTAGATGAGAATGCTTACACTTAGATAGAAAATGTGAAATGAATTTATGTGTGATAGGGTTAGTGTAGCTCCAGTGGTGGACAAACTTTAGAGAGAGTCATCTTAGTTGGTTTGGTCACATTAAACGTCACCCATCTGATGATCCGATTAGGAGAGTAGGTGTTTTAGATTCGACTTTTGTTAAGAAAAACAAAGGTAGACCTACAAAGACTTGGGCATATTGTATAAAAAATGGTCTTAATTTATCAGAATTAAATGAAAAAATGACACTCGATAGGATCTAATGGAAAAAAAGGATTCATGTAGCCGACCTCACTTAGTGGGATAAAGGTTTGTTGTTGTTGTTGTTCTTGTAAAGGTGGTATTTTTTTATGCGATATTAATGATTTAAGCACTGCTATGCATGTAAATAGGAAAGTTTTAAGTGCTTGATATGTAAATACATAAGAATTGTTTGTTATGTATGTAAATACCCCCTTTTCTTATTATTAATGTCTTTTTGCTGATTTCGCTAGTTTTGTTTTTCAATAAACTCTGTTGTGGAATCACTAGATATGTGCTCTCTTGTGGGAAGGATTCTACAATAAAACTATGGGAAGTAGGAACTGGAAGGCTTGTAAAGCAGTATTTGGGAGCAGTTCACACTCAATTACGCTGTCAGGTTTGCTAAGTTTCAGTTCATTGATTCTTTTCTTTCTACTGAATCTAGAAAGATGGCATGTTCTACTATTATTTGATAGAGAATTTTACATACTGGCTACCGCACCATTCTTATGATTTAAATATGCAACACTTAATGTTTGATATTTACATTTATAACAATTTGATGTTATAAATCTATGCATGAAAAGGTGTATTTCACTTCTACAAAGTTAGTAATTATGGTATTTTTGATGTAATGTTAAAGATTTGAGTGGTGCACATGTGAATAGGAAACTTTAGCTGTTAGATATTTAAATATATGAGAATTGTGTGGTATTTATGTAAATGTCCCTATTTGATATAAGAAGTTGCTATCTATGCATTAAAAGGTGTATTTATGCTAACATTTACTAATTCATGTGCTCGACAAGTCGACATGCAACAACAGCTTCAGCACGCATCATTTTTTTGGGGCGTTTACATATATACCACCCAATTCTTATGTATTTACACATCTAACACCTAACTTTACTTTTGACATTTATGCCACCCAATTCTTTCACATCACTTAAACAAGAAACCACCATTTTAATTTTAAAATATGAAATACATCTTTTTTATGCACAGGTAAAATGGCATATATGTAAAAAATTAAGTCTATATGTTTGATACGTAAATACATAGTAATTAAGTGGTATGTATGTAATTCTTCCCTTTCTTTTTTTATATTTGCAGGCTGTCTTCAATGAAACTGAGGAATTTATTCTATCCATTGATGAACTAAATAATGAGGTATGCCATCATTCCAGCTGGGACTTAATCTGATATCTACTTATTTACTCTTCAATATCATTCTGGTTCTGATGGATTCATCCCGGTCGTTCAAAATGGATTGAATGGTCATGATTGAAACATTTATCTGTGATCCTGGTCTAAAAAAAACTTACAAAAAGTTGCAGGTGGTGATATGGGATGCATTGACTGCTGAGAAGGTGGCAAGATGGCATTCCAATCATGTAGGTGTGCCTAGATGGATAGAGCACTCTCCAACTGAGCCAGCTTTTGTTACCTGTGGGATTGATAGGTCTGTCAGATATTGGAAGGAGATATCGTGATAATCTCAAGGTTATTCGTATTTCACTCGATCACCACTTTTCTCCTTGGGGTTTTCTAATTCTCCTAAAAGTTCTCCCTAGTACTGAGTCGTACGGTTCAAGTTCTGCAGCTCCCGAACTACGCATTCAAATCTAAAGACTTCACTAATAGGACAGATATCCAGTACTCGAAGCACTCAAAAATATTTTTAGTATTTTAGATTTTTCTTTTAAATAGACACACTATAAGTATTCATGTTTGTTTTGAGGGCTGTTTTATTAATGAATTATTTGCAGAAGGGATTTTTAGTTATAGCTTCTTGATAGAACCAGGGATGTTGTATTTGCAGAGGACATTCAAATCTTTCTTATTTAGAGAATTGGCACTCTTTTTTGGAAGATTTGCATATATGCCACTTAATTTTTATGTATTTTCTGGAGTAAATTGCTGAATGGCCCCTTAACTATAACCCAAAGTCTACAGAGACATCCAACTTAGTCCCCCACTCTTTTAATATTGAGCATATTTGAGACACTACTATAAACTTGATGAAAGTGAGCTTTGAAACCATCCCGTGAGAGGGTCATGAATGGTTCAATATTGCATTGGGTTCACGCAAGTGTACATGTCGTGTAAATAACGTAATGAAAGCGAGCTTTGAAACCATCCCGTGAGAAAATGAGGAGTTAGAAAGTTAAAAGTCTAAAGACACTAATTTCACAAAATTTAGTTCTATACAATGGGATGGAAGTTTGTTTAAAATGTTATTTTTGACTTTTACTTGTTAAGGAATTTCAAATGCAAGATAAGCTACTCATGTGTTCTTTGTTCATGAAATCAATGCCATGAACTTGGTTTAAATAATGCTAGTTTATATCCTCTATTGATGACAACAAATGCACCTATTTTTCAAAATATTGTGATTTTCTATGCTCATGAGTGATTCAAAAATGGAATATACATTTTTCTATTGAATATGCCTTTTTAAAAATTTATGTTGTGAATTTATTTGTGTGTGATTGAAGATCTTTGTTGATATTTAAAACTTGAGTTAAATTTTAAACATTAGCATGACTAGTAATTGTTAAATGAAATTTGAATTTTACAAATGACTTTGAAAATAGTAATAATTTTAACATTGGTTTTATTAAACTTATAGAGCCATTGGAATTAATGAGCCTATCATGGATATATAGTGAAAGCAAATAAATATGTTCATTGAACAAATATAAGTGTGATTATAAGTGTTGAAACAAAGATAGATATATTAGGAATGATAGAACTTGATAAAATAATGAATTCTCTAAAATTCTCTATTGAATTATAGCATTGGTACACTAATAGATGCAAACTCACTCTCAAACTCTCTTATAGAAACTATCATGTCCAAAGAAGCTTCTAACTCTTTGTAACAGCATTGGGTGGAGGTAAGTTTTCATCACTTAAAATTTGGCTTTATCTACTTTTGTCTCCCTATTGGGAATTTAATCCTAGAATAATGCATTCAGTCACCATAAATTGACACTTTTCTTAGTTTAAAACTAAATTAGTTTCTTCACACCACATAAAAAATAAAGCCAATTGATGGAAGAAAATATTAAAAGATACATTAAAAATTGAAAGGTAGTCTAAAAAGATTCAATCATACTCAATCAAATCAAAAAAGATAGACATCATAAAACTTTGAAGTGGCAGGAGCATTGTAGAGACCAAAGTACATTCTTATAAAGGCAAATGTGCCATAAGAACTGACAAATGTGATCTTCTTTTGATTCTCGAGAGAAATGAGAATTTGATGATATCTTAAATGGTTTTATTAAAAATAGTAAAACGGGTTCCCTCCAAGTCTATTTAACATCTGATCTAAAAAGAGTAAAATATTTTTTTTTCTTGTGATATTATTTAGTTTCCAATAATCAATGTCACCCAATTACTACCCTCGTGAGTATTAACTCATTCTTGTATTCTTTGTAACAGTTTAACCTCTCTTCTTATGCATATAATCTGTAGGACTAACTCATGTACTGTTAGAAATAGGATATATGATACATGCATCAAGTCATTTCAAAATTTCCTTTTTAACCACCTCATTTATAATAGGGTTTAACTGTTTTTAGTACATAATTTTCTTCCATGAATATCCTATACATACATAAGAAATGGCTAATTCTATGGAGGTCTGCAAAGGTCCGACCAATACAATCTTATAACTCCTTAAATACTTTCATTAACTACTCTTCTTGAAGCTCATCTAACTCGGCAAACATAATTATTGAAAGAATTGAGCTGTGTCCTAAGAAGGCATAACAAGTTGCCAAAACTTTCAAATTTATCTTAGGCGCCTCCTCAATTGCTCACTTCAGTTGTTCTTTTATGGATAAGGTATCTAAAGGCTCTGAATTCTCCCTAAAGATTCTAAAGGTAGTTTGAAGGTATATAACATATTCATTTTCATCTTCAATTGAATCTTTTAAAGTCAATGATTGCACTATCAGTTTGGTTCTCCACTAACTCATCCACCGTCTCTATCCTATGGCATTCATTGATCGTTAGGTTCATCGAAAAATTGCATTGATTTCAAAACACTAAAGGTGACTTCTTGATTTTGTATTGACATGGTTAATTTATCTTTTTGAACATCTATCATGAATCTTCTATTTGTTAATAATGGTCCCCTTAGGATAATAGACGATGTTTTATCCTCTTCAATTTCTAAGACAATGGAATCACTAAAGAGAATGAACATATTTATCTTAACCCGAACATCGTCTATTTTCCTCCTAGAGTAAGTAAGAGATCTATCAATAAGTTGTAAGCTGATAGGTCTAGGTAGCACTTTTTCTAGACCCAAATTTATAAAGGTGGATAGAGGCATGGAATTTATACTGGCTCTAAGGTCACATAAAACTTTTCCAAAAAAGTCATCCCCTTTGTTTTAAGGAATGTTAAAACAACTAGGGTGTTTAAGCTTCGAGGATAATTTTCTCTGAATGTTGGCATTATATTCCTCTATGAGAGCAATAGTTTCAAATTTTCACAGCTTAACATAGTTAGACATTTGTTCAAGAGATTCTACAAATAAAATATTAATCATGACACCTCCACAATATAGAAAATTATCTATCCAAATTATGTTTCTAAAGTCTTTGAGAAAATGTTGGTAACAATACATGATTCAACAAACTAATCCAAAGGGCGTTCTGATTCGCTAGAGATTTTTAAATTTTTAGACTTAGGCTCAACCCTAATTTTAATGTTTGCACTATTCTCCTAAGTGGCATTCCTAAACTTAGGTAATTCTTCTAACTCCTTGCCTTTGTGTCACATTCTTACATTGCTCCCTTCCTTTATTCTTAGGATTCAACATAGTGTTGCTTGGTAACATCCCTTGCGATATGTTGTTCTAATTGTGCTTCAATATTTCCGATGGTCACAACTTGACTCTGTAGCTGATTTCTCATTTACAACATCAAATCTTCCAAAACTAGTATCTTTTGCTAAAATTTATTTCCCATATAAAACTTGCTTCTGTAACGGATCAAATCATGAACCAGACATCAGCTGGCATTAAAAACCCTCCCGCACAGAATCACCCAAATCCGGATTGAATTGGCGTTTCAACCCCTGAATCGGCTAAATGACTTCTATTCTAAGGAACTGTTTGATTCACGGGCATTTACATACATACCGCCTAACTTTACGTATTTCGCATATCTAACACCTAAACTTTATTTTTTACATTTAAATCGCTCGTATCACATTAAAAAAAAATTCATTATTATAAAAAAAAATGCAATTTATATACATGCCACTCAACTTTTTTTTATTTACATTTATACCACAAAAATCATTTATGTCACATAGAATATGCCAACATTTTGCTGTCTTAATCCAAATGAAGTCAGACAAAAGTATAGAATATATATATATATATATATACAGATAAATCTAAAGAAGAGAGAGTGTTCCACTGCCTCACGTAAATCGATTAGTAGTTCTGTAAGTTTTGTTCGAAGCAAAATCTAGGAGAAACGATGGGGAAGCTGAGGATCAAGAGCGCTCCGAGCTACACGACGTCTCTCTTGAATGGCGAGGTAATTATTTGTTTAGGGTTTAGGGGTTAGGGTTTATGGTGGGATTTCTTGAGAAAGAATTGTAATGGCTTTCATATCGGTTAGATTTGATAAGAGTGCTTTCGTCGTGTTGCTGTTACGGTCTGGTTTGATTTGACCTGCGCGTTCGATTTTGTNTTTCTTTAAGTTTTGTTCGAAGCAAAATCTAGGAGAAACGATGGGGAAGCTGAGGATCAAGAGCGCTCCGAGCTACACGACGTCTCTCTTGAATGGCGAGGTAATTATTTGTTTAGGGTTTAGGGGTTAGGGTTTATGGTGGGATTTCTTGAGAAAGAATTGTAATGGCTTTCATATCGGTTAGATTTGATAAGAGTGCTTTCGTCGTGTTGCTGTTACGGTCTGGTTTGATTTGACCTGCGCGTTCGATTTTGTTTTTTTTTTTCTTGAGTTATTGAGATGTTCTGTGGGACTTTTTTTTTTTTTTTTGGTTTCTGTTTAGCTGCGTAAGTTGATAGTTCTTTTGCGGTAGTTTTATTCAAATTTCAGTGAATTGTTTGACGGTTAGATAGCTGAGGATCAAGAATTCTAGCAAGGTTTGTGGTTTCTGGATTTATTTTTATTTTTATTTTTATTTTTAATTTGATCTGTATCTGTTTGAACTGGTATATTTATTGGTAAGGCCCTTTCAAAGTTTTTTTTGAAATTATTTATTTATTGTTGTACTGTCTTGTTTGACTGAATCAGTGTGCTCTGCTTTGTTTGTATGTTAAATTACTGCGGTTTTTTTAATTTTTAAGTTTTGGAAGTTGGCAGTGCTTGATTTTCCCTGAAATTATGTTTCAGATTGAAGGATTGTATAAGTGTGTTGCGAATTATTACCAACGGTGATCTTTTGGTGACTTCTTACAGGTGTTTTCTTGCGGTGGTTGATTGATGGAAGATTTACGTACATATCACTCAATTCCTATGGATTTAGATATCTAACACCAAAACTTCAATTTTTACATACCTGCCACCTTACTATGCATGAAAAGGTTTATTTCACTTTTTGGAAGTAAAAAATGGTGGTATTTTTTATGTGATATGAAAAATTTGGGTGGTATAAATTTAAGCTGTAAAGTTTAGGTGTAAGATATGTAAATACATAGGAATTGGGTGGTATGTATGTAAATGCCCCTATGTTTTTGTTTGTGATATTTTGATGTATTGCTATATATTTGAATATTCACAACTTGAGGCATTCTTTATTTTCCTTCGTGATTAGAATTATTACTCTTTGGTCTGGTAAGGCTATGCTATAATTTTATATTGCAAGAAAAGGATTCATATTTTAAAGTAATACTTGATGATATTTTTCAATATTAGGAATCGTCGAGCCACCCGTTATCTGACCTTGAGCATGGTGATGCAGTTCAGGTGACCATGTTATTTGTTGTCCTTGATCATCCTTTGTGCTTTTTGAATTCTATTTACCTTAAAACTTCGGTGGATTACGTAATTTGATATCTGTTGCATATGTTGCTACAGCCTGCAAATGTTGGGTTCTGTAGAGTTCTAAGGCTGGTAAGTCATGGCCCTTTAAATTATTTCCCTTTATATACTTAAAATAGGGAAATTTATATATATACCACACAATTCTTATGCATTTACATATCTAACACCCAAAGTTTTATATTTACACTTATAATGCATTGTTATCATAAATCTATGCATGAAGAGGTGTATGTCATTTTAAAAAGATAGTGATGGTAATATTTTTGATTTGATGTTAAAGATTTGAATGTTATGCATGTAAATATGAATTTTTAGGTGTTAGATGGGTACATACTTGAGAATTATGTGTTATGTATGTAAATCCCCCTTTAAAATATTGACTTATTATATGCATGCAGGCAAAGCCTGATGCAGGGAAGCTGATTATTGCCACTATAGCGTTGTTGATTGCCTCTACAACTAATATTTTGATTGTAGGTATTCCTATACATTGAGCTTCTTTTTTTCTTGTTTTGTTGAGCTCCATTTCTGAGTATATAGGCATCAATCGCCATTATTAAGCTTTGTATATATCATACATCACGGAACATAAAAAAAACATGCAAAATTTAGTCGATTCATTTAAATTTTAACAGTACTAAAGAAAATATCATAATGCAAAATGCACTATNTCTTGTTTTGTTGAGCTCCATTTCTAAGTATATAGGCATCGATCGCCATTATCAAGTTTTGTATATACCATATATCACGGAACATAAAAAAATCATGCAAAATTTAGTCAATTCATTTAAATTTTAACAGTGCTAAAGAAAATATCATAATGCAAAATGCACTATTAATGCCATATAAATAGAATATATTCTGCTTTAACATAAATGCTTGTGCAAATTTACTAGCATCATTTGGATTTCATAATGATGTTATAGGAGTTTATGACATTGCATAGTTTGGAGAGGAAAAATTATTTGACTTCATTATTCACACATAGGATACATATATATATAGGGAAACCAATCCCTCATTATTTACAAACTTACCAAATATATTTAATCTAAAATAGGAAAGGAAATAATTTTGAAATAAAATATAAAGAAACATAAAATAGTAAGGGAATAAAACTGATCAAGAGGTTACTAAAGCTGTCCTTAATCAAATTTTCCATTATTTTTGAAGTGGTCGTTCGGCCCACCATATAAAGGATTTGAAACTTCTCATTTTTCTGCACTCCCCCTCAAGTTCAGTCATAGATGTTGTAGTGACCAAGCTTGGTATTGAACTTTGAGAAGGAGCTTAAATGAAGAGCTTTGGCGAAGACATCAACAACTTGGTGTTTTCAGGATATAGCTTTGTGATATAATTCCACCATTAAAACTTTTAGA
The DNA here is from genome assembly GCA_002079205.1 of Phalaenopsis hybrid cultivar. Lineage (NCBI taxonomy): Eukaryota > Viridiplantae > Streptophyta > Magnoliopsida > Asparagales > Orchidaceae > Phalaenopsis > Phalaenopsis hybrid cultivar. The sequence goes on from JXCR01059151.1 coordinate 15,447, forward strand.
GATAAAGTACCTATCGATTTTAATATTTTTATGGTTCTGTCATGATGCATAGGATTTTTGGCAATACACTGATGGCAGCTTGGCTATCACAAAACATATGTATAGACCTATTCGAGGTACACCCAAATTCCTTTAATAATTATTGAATCTAGATATTGTTAGAAGAAGCATGTTATTTCATTAAGAGGAAAAGTTTTTGGAGATTGAAGAAGATGCTTGTACATAAATATTATATGGAAAAGAGCATTCACTCTTTTTCATCGTGAGAAAGAGAAAAATTTACAATAAAATCAACTTAAAAGCAGAGGTATTCCTAATCAATATATCGACTTTTAAGAAAATAGCATACCTAACTCTATATTATAAAATGTTAGCTTAAGAGTAAGTATAATGAAGCATGAAATAATCGTAAAAGAGATGAAGCTCCGTAAAAAGATAATAGAACATAAAATAATTGTAAAAGATATCAACTTTCACAAAAAGATATTCGAACGTAAAATAATTGTAAAAGATATCAACTTCCACAAAAAAATAATTTATGTAGCCACTTTTAAATAAATTTGCATTAAGAAGAGAATGAAGGAGGGAGGATCTAGTCTACTAATAGAGATGATCAATTAATAAATATGATACAATCATTGTATAAAATACAAGATGAAGAAGGAGCTGCCCGCGGGAACCATTCCGTGTGTTCTGCTACAATGTCTCGATTCTAGCTATAATTCCACATGGAACCATCCATGATCCGTGCTATATTACAGAGGGAGATTTCTGCTTGGACTAGTCCATGAGGGTCGTTTGACACTTCCTTTATGGGGATTTTCCTCCTATTTGGATTGAGTCCCACTCCTATTTCCCCAAAGTTTATAAATATATTGTTTTCGTGTTTTAGGTCAGTTTTTTGTGATTTTTCTATCAGGACAGTTCTTGGCGTCCCCCGTGTTCCCTTATAGGGTTGTATCCAAGGAATGATGTTCCTTTTGTTTCTCACTCCGAGATGGTGCTATCCATGACCTTCCATCCTCCGCAACCTCCACGTCACAACTGTCGTTGGCATAACTACGGCAGCCACTCCCCTCCCTGGACAACATCTTTGTTGTGTTTTTAGCCCCACGCCTCCGTCCTCGTCGCCATCATTATTCCAGGCTCCCTCTTCATTGCCCCTTCAATTCCAACGCTCATACTTGTTGCCATTATTGTTTTAGCTACTATAAATCCCTTCCCCTTCACAGTAGCTCCACCACCTTATATGAAAGTACCAGTAACTCCACCACCTTCAATGGTGCTGATCTGACTACTATGGGGAGATAGAAGCTACAACAAGTGAGATCGAAGCTCCCTCAACCTTATGAGGCTGACGTGGGAGCTGCCTTTTGTGCTCTTATATAGTGCTCTGATTCTAGCTAAAGCTAGGGGTGTAAACGGGGCGAGTTGAGCTCGAGCTGCCCTCAACTTGAGTTTGAACTTGATTAATTTTATCGAGCTTGAACTTAAGTCTACGAGTTCGAGCAGGCTCACGGGCCAACTTGTTCAATATAAAAAAGAGAAAATGATATTAATTTAAAATAACTTTATAATAAGTTGACAACTAGAATGAATAATTAAAAGATAAATAATATGAAATTACATAATATACAATAAAAAAATATTATTTTCTTAATATTTTTAATACCTTAAAGATAAATTTTTGAAATTTAATATATTTTGAGTATATTTTATGTTACTATGTTTTTAAACGAACCGCTCACGAACTAACTAGTCGAGTTGGGCTGGCTTTAGCTTGGTTTGTTAGCTCATTGAGCTCAGTTCACAAGCCGCTTATTGAGCCGACTCACGAGTTGGCTTGAGTCAGTTGCACCCCTAGCTATAGCACCACATGAAGTTGTCCCGTATGGAGCCGTCTGCGATTCTTGTTACAGTCGCCTCGTATCCTTAACCTTCTCATCCTTTCCAGCCCTCCCATCGCCATAACTACTGCACACCTTTGCTACTTTTGTAGCCCCGCCTCCCTGTCGCCTCCATCTTCGCTGCCATCACTTTTTCAACACCCCTCTTGCTGCCCCTGTGATTCCAGCGATTCCACTTGCTACTTTCATTGTTCTAGCCACCAGTAATCTCCTCCCCTTCCCACCAGTTGTTGTTCCAGTCATCTCGGACCATATCCCTGCCACCTAACCGCTGCCCCAGCACTCCTGCACCGCCTCTTTGCCGCATATCCTCTGTTCCAGCCTCTGGGAACTCGAATTCCACCTTGGTGCTATCTAAGGCCACAAGGAACTGCCGTTTCTTTGTCATATCCGCCCACTTACTCCGCTCTCCCACCTTGCTGCAACCATTGAGACCCCCAACAACTACCATCACTTATGAACCACCATAGTTTGAGTTAGTGTTGTCATTTGTCACAATTTCATATATTTGTGTGTCGTGTTGTTGTAATTTTCTCTTTCAGTTTTATGGTTGTAACTTTACTGTTTGCATTTCAACAATAATATTTTGTTATCTATTATTGTTTAGGTTAACTTCGATATCATAGGGACTCTTATTAGCCCTTTTCAGAATCCAAGTACTCATTTGCTTAATAAAGAAAAAGAAAAGTCATAAAACCCTCATGATAAAAGATAACGACAGTGATAAATAACTTAAGATGGACAACAAATAGAGTGTATTAATTAAATATTAGAATTTATTCACTTCTGAAGTTCCTCAAAAATGATATTATCTTTTCGTTGAGATGAAACTTTTGAACTCCATTTTTTGTCCCACTTCTTTCACCTTTTCTATCTCTTTATATTTTATTCTCAACTCCTTTACAAAAAGTACTCATTATATATATATATATATATATTTTAAAAAGCCCAAGGGCAAATATATTAATACGGAAAAGATACAGAAAGGTTGTATGAGAGGGTCTAAAAGAAAGCTTAACTCATACAATACAACACGCGCAAAACCCAAATAAAGCAAAGATACATAAAAACAAAAAACAAAAAAGTCACAAAAAGTCACAAAAGTGCTAGGAACGTCCCACTTTAGTCCTTCTACCTCGAGTTCTCGGAAGTGAGTCGGTTAACAAATTAGTAAGGTGAGTACCATTGCCCATAATAACCAAAGTATCATCTATCAGATTTCTGAGCTCGAGTAGATCTTATTCTTCTTCTTCCTGTTGGATGTGTAGACCGGTCATTTCATATCCGAAGATTAACTTATATGATCAGTAGATTCCAAAGGTGGTCGGACGGGTGTAGGTCGTTGCACATCATGATCCCTATGAACCTGAGTAACATTAACATCTTTCTTGACCTGATGAGGCGGTAGTGAAGTAGTAGAAGTATTTCTACCTGTATTATCGGCGATAGGTTCTATGACAGACAGAGTTTGAAGAATTTCCCTCTCCTCCACGATAGGAGGTTCCAAAGACTGGGGAGCTACAACTGGGGAATGAATGGTTGTCATATTGCCTACGGGGATATTGACGTCTTCCGAGATATTTTTCTGATGATCAATAGTGTCAAAAATTTGGTGCTGATTGGGATGAGATGGAATCACAATCTCTAGTGGAGCACTTTGTTTTTTTGGTATGAGGTTGTGGTGTAGATGGTGACATTGAGAACTGAAGTGGCCGAACATACGACAGTTCGAACAATACGACGGAAAATGCTCAATCTCTACCTTCTGCCAATATCCATGGTGTTGTGTACCCAACCAGATTTCCTCAGAAGCGGGTGAAGTGATGTCTCTTTCAACAATTACTCTGGCTTCAGATGGACAGAAAATATTAAAAGTAGGAATATTCGTCTTGAGTGGCTTTCCATAAGCTGAAGCAATAGAGTACAATACTATTTTGAGAAAAATAATTAAATTTCAGAACAGAGAGACAAATCCAAACTAGAATGAGTGGCGTTTCCGTCTGTGGGTCAAAATTCACAGACCATTTTAGAATCTTCATTGCTCAGTTATCAATCCAGATTATCCTTCTGACAGATAAATGCATGTAATCTTCTTCATTGCTAATTTTAATAAGAACGTGTATCTCATCTAATAGTCCATTTTTCTACTCTCCAACAAGGTGCATAAGTTCAAATTCTTTGCGAATGAGCTCCATTTTGGGATAATCATGTAGAAATTTCTCAACCAAATTCAGACGACAGAAGGAAACAAGTTGAATACCATCGTCTTCTGTAAAAAAAGATGGTAGACTTTCCATTCTTCTTACCAAGCTTTTTGATGTCTTCCGCTCACTCAAATGGAGGAAAAGATGGTGATTTAGGTGTACCTGAGGCGTGAACACCCGCAAGGGTAATAACATACGATCTGTCTGAAGCCATCTCCAGAAGAGGGAGGTTGGGCTGTGGGACAGCAAAGTGATAGTAGAGAAAGAGCAAATGCCGAAAGGGAAGTCGAGCAGTGGGCGATTCGAGCCAGAGGAAAGCTCGCGCCCAGACGTCTTTCACAATACTGCGAGCGACGACAGGAGTTAGAAGCCCGCACTTCTCGAGATGACGAAGAACGAGCCACGAGCCGCAAAAGGAGCCCGCGCTTCTCGGGATGACGAAAGAACGAGCCGCAGAAGAAGCCTGTGCCCAGACGTCCTTCAAATGTCACCCCCGAGCCCGACGCCTTCACGTGAGAGCGGCTGAATCACGAGATACAACGAGCTGCTTCGACGCGACGACGAACAGGCGACGAAGACGAAGACGAGGAAAGATGCAGTGAATCAGAGAAACCAGGATCCGCCATAGGTGAACCCTAGCAGAACGAGAGAGAGAGCGACGAAACCATCTACCATTATATATGTATATAGTTTCAAGCTTTCACAGAAAAAGTATAATACATATCTCATTATGCAGTCATGCATAAATATCAAATAATTATGGAACACATTTTCAGGCTTTCTCACAAGAAGATGGAAACTTATCTTGTAAAATTTTTCTTTTGACTTAATATTATTAGTAAAATTTGGATCTCTCATATGAATCCTCCTAGCCTAAGCACTCTAAGCTCCCATAGCCCCAAAAGGCTCCTCATTGCACAATCTCCTTCTCAGTAGGCTTAAATATCATTTGATTTGAGTACCTACAAGATAATTATGTAGCACAGATATTGGCATCTAAAGCAGTGCCATTAAAATTGATTATCCACTTCATCCTCTTGTCTTGAATGTTGCAATGATCCAACTTGATATTGAGACATACCATAAGAATGTCCTTTCTAATCTCTCCAATTGTCTCTTGGTCAACTTGTGCTTATTTAATTTTACAAACCTTTTCTTATAGCCTAGAAACTAATTCTCTTTTGCTTCCCCATATTGTAACACATAATCAATTTATTTGTTTCCAATGCATTTAATATTCAATGTTGCACTTTGCAATACATAGAGTTTATCAATTATATTCATTTTCAATACAACCAAAATACGATTACAAATTTTTAATGGTATTTGCATTACTAGAGAACATATATCTTACAAGACTAAGAGTACTTAAGCTTTAAGGATATTAGATTATTTCTCAAATATTGTTTATATTGGAATAGTGCCAATAATCAAGCATTCTCAATTAATAGTATTAGAACCATCGTTCATACATTCACCTACTTTTCTCATGAAAATGGCAATAAATTTCCAATTGATTTATTATCTCCTTCAAGTTTAGCAATCACCTCATTTGAGAGGGTGGGTTATTAACATCCTAGTATATCTCATCTATATGGTATGGTGTCTCGAAAATTCTTTTAAGAAGGAAATAAACACATTAACAATAATCAAGGACATTAATATTTTTTAAATCTCTAATGATGGAATTAAAATCATTTAGATTTGATTTAATAGGCACATTATTTTGCATGCAAAGCAAGTAGAATCTTTGCTTATGATAAAGTTTAATGGGCTTTTTATCTTATAAAAGACTTTATATTGAGCCACAAAGCTTCTACTTCAAGTTATTTTAAGATTTTTGTCAAGACATTGTTTGATAAATTCAATTAAATTATTGATGATCTTTTTATTCATCTTTATTTTTTCTTCTCCACTCGTGATTTTAAACATCTTAATGTGCCTTGCAAGTGCCTTTATAAGTCCCTGTTTGACTAAAGCACCAAACATGTTGACTCTCTTAAGTGTAAACAGTTTGGAGCAGTCAAATTGTTAGATTTTAAACTTCATCGTCATTTTATTGCTAAAAAATCTCAGGCTTAATTGTAGTTGTTAGTAAGGCGTATGTTAAACTTTATTCTATAGTTGAGCACTAGAGTAAGTACGATAAAGCACAAAGTACCAGCAAAAGATAAAACTTTATAAAAAGTGAACATTAAAATTTTTGTTGTCAAGTTTATGTAAGATTTTTGCAACCACAGAGGATAGAGCTTTTGATTCTTGTTAAAAAGCCACAATCATAGCGTGCAAAAATGGATATTCACCAATATTCCCAAAATCTGAGTACACTCTAGCTCAATAAAGAAAAAAAGAAGCACTAAGTCTCATAAGATAAGCGATAAATAATTTATCAGAGATAAAAAGAGGCAAATAACTTTATTGAAATGATAGAAAAGAGGATTAAATAACAACAATAACAACAAGCCTTTGTCCCACTAAGTGGGTCCGGCTACATAAATGCTTTAATTCTAATAAATTATCATCATTTTTTATGCAACATGCCCAAGTCTTTCTAGGTCTACCTCTACCTTTCTTAACATAAGTCAAATCTAAGACATTTACTCTCCTAAAGAGGATTAAATAAATACTATAAATTGCCTATTTTAGAAGTTCTTCAAAAAGGATAACATTATCGTTGAGATGATACTTCAAACTCTTGAAAATGAATTTTAAATAATATTGTCTTTCTTTCTCTCTTTCGCCCTTCTCCGTCAGCTCAATTCATTTTCAACTCCTTCGCAAAAAACACAAGATTATCATATGCTTCTACTATCAATTAAGCTATCATTCATCTAGTTGTATACATAGCCACCTAACTCATT
>JXCR01059166.1:0-11399 GCA_002079205.1 Phalaenopsis hybrid cultivar
GTTGCGGAGGAGCAGGACAGCGGAGGAGGCTTCTGTCGCGCAAGGAAGAAGCGAGGGATTTCTTGTGCGAGCAGAACTTGTCGAGAGCAACTGTCGCACGAGAGCAGGAAGCCGACGAGGGTGAGCGAGAGTGATGTGAGGGTTTCAGTACAGAGGAGGCGAGTGGGACTTGTAGATCGGAGCTTCTTCAGCGTGAGGAAGAGGCGAGCAGGCGAGTGCAGGAATCGGGATCGAGCAAGCGGGTGCGGGAGATCAGGATCGAGCTTCTTCGACGCAGGGAAGAGGCGAGCAGGCGGGGCGTTGAGCGGGGTCTGCGGGATCGAGCAGATCTGTTTCGANACTTCGTACATCTAGCTAAAGCCTGTCTCCGACTCGCCAAGATCCTTAGCACGTAAGCGGGATGAAACGGATGAAGGAAGAGGTTAAATAGGCCTTCTTCTCTATGCAACCAATGTGGAGAAAACTCAAGCTTCATTCTCCCCCATTCAGCTCCCTCTTACTCCTGTAGTGTTTTCGTATGGAGCTGAAAGTTTAAACAGAGGAGACATGGAGAGGCTCTTACTTAACCTGTCTCACTTCCAACAACTCTCTCCTCACATCAACTAGTCCNTTGTAGTGTTTTCGTATGGAGCTGAAAGTTTAAAGAGAGGAGACATGGAGAGGCTCTTACTTAACCTGTCTCACTTCCAACAACTCTCTCCTCACATCAACTAGTCCTTGAAGTATAAAGACAACAAGAACCCCTACAGGAGGAAGCTTCTCCTATTTAGGCCATCAACGTCATAGCCAACAGCCAAGGGAGAAAAATTATCTTATCCCTCTATGATTGGCTCAACCAATCGCCTCCCTCTTCTCCAAGTTACTCAGACCATGCTACTAAGTTACTATTGGACAATTTTTCTCTTGCCCATGCACTCCCCGCCATCTTGTGGCAGGAGCATATCTTAAAATAATTATGAAATTGAACATCAATGTCGTAACACTGTGAAGTAGCATGTTAAGGCACGACTGCCAAAACTATTTCGAATTGTTAAATCAAGGATCCAGTATCGTGGTGCCCAAACTGAGCACACGACTTTTCAACCTCGTGAAGAAAAAATACATGCTCCAATTAGAGAACATAGTGTATTAGTGCCGAGTATTGGCACCGTAATGCCATAGCCAGAGAGAATATGCTCTCAAAGTAGAGAATCAGTGCCAAAACACTGTAGCTTGAGTAGAGGTGCTGCAAATATAGCTCCGAGGCGCTTAGGCCTCAGGAAAATAGCTCTCTACACGGAGAACATAACACTGAAGTGCTGAAAGTTTAGTGCTGAGACATTGAAAAGAGAATGTTAAGGCATTGAAAGAGATCCCAAAGGTGCTAAGGTCTTGAAAAGATTGCTCTTTAAACAAAAACTGCAGCGCTTGGGTGCTGCAAGTATAACAAAGAGACGTTTAAGCCTTAGCACAAGTATAACACAAACTCCTAAGTCTTAGCACCAAATGGGCTTGTTTGAGCACGAAACTCTCTAATGCCTAGATCACAATATCTTAGCTCACATTCGCTTGGTGTGAATTATAAACCATCAACCGAAGCATCACAGTGACAAACTCAAACTTAAGACATCTCGGTAAAGGGACATTGAGGTGTCCTTGAATTGTATGTTACATTGAAAATGATGCCAACATAGGGTGAACCGTTGATCTTGCTTTTTTTTTTAAATTTGGTTTTGAATAAATATGTAATGTCATCCACTTGGTTCACCAGATATTAAAATTAGCCTTTTAAAATGCATGTTATGCTCCACCATCCTTTCTAGTTATATTTTTCTTGTAAATTTCCTCTTCCATTACTATTCTCATCAACCAAATTTTAGCTGTGATTCTGGAGCATCAGTGTACAATGTGTACCTAGCTATGCAGGCCCTACCGTGCCAGCATCATGGGCTGAGGCTCTCTCAAGTGTTGATCGTATCATTATGACTGACCTGCAATATTTACCAACTCATATCACTATGGCTGCCATAACTTTTTTACTTTAAGATCATTCTGATCAGCTATTTCTCTTAAGTGGGTGTTGACTGGTTTTATGGTACTTATCTCTACCTTTTTGATCTTGCTACCCTGTCTTCAATAATTACCTTTGTTTTATCATTTATTTTTTTGCTAAAAACAAAGTGAAGTATACGGGTAACAAACATGATGGCATGATTGATGATAGGCAACATAACAATGACATAACTATTTTTAGGTTGAGCTTTGAAGTATGTTCTTACGTTAAAACTCTCCAATAAAATGCATGTGAAAGTGTAAATTTTATGCGAACTGTTCATATTTACCAAAGCCAAATGTGAGTTATCGCTATGAAGTTTGCAAAAGATAAATTAAGTTGATTGTTTATGCCTGAAGGACGAATGTAAATTGAAACACCACACTTTTTTATGTGCTATTTCAGTTTTCACAAGTTCTTGTGGTTTTCATATTCTTTTATGTTTGTTGTTTCGTTTCCCAGTAAATGATGCACTACTCTTTAAACAAGATTCATGTGTATGGTCTTTTTGGAGCTGCAAACTTTTTGACTGTCCTGCTGTCATGCCCTTCCAATTTTACAAACTATGAGAGTTTGCATCACTAACATGGTTACTTTATTTTACGATGTACTGGCCACCTTTGCATTTTCTTTATTTTCTTATACGTAATATTCAATTGCAAGACTAATAAAAGCAGTACTTGCTTACTACAATAAACTGATCGGTGGTTGTATTGATAAAAAATTATTTTGTCATTGTTTTTTATGATTTTTTTCTAAATGACTTTTGTTTTCTGCCATTCTTATTTTCTGATTTCATATTGTTTCAATTTCAGTCAAATTATATTTGATTAATTATGATAAGCTCATCTCATATTGTTTCATTAGTCATTAGTCGCTGATGATATCCTTCTTGTGGATGAGACTAGAGAAAGAGTACAGGAAAAAAATGAATTATGGAGGTCTGCATTAGATTTTAAAGGCCTTCGTTTGAGTAGATTTAAAATTGAATACATGGAATGTAATTTTAGTAGTAGATCTAGAGGCGGAGTTGTAATAATGGGCATCTGTTGTTATGGGTGATCGAATCATTAAAAGGTGTGAATGTTTTAGATATCTCAGGTCTATGTTCAAAGTGATGGTGATATAGATGAGTATATTATTAGTAGAATTCAAGTTGGTTGGTTGAAGTGGAGGAATGCATCGGGCCTATTGTGTGATAAAAAAGTACTGCTTGGACTTGAAGGAAAACTTTATAAGATTGTAGTGAGACTTGCAATGCTCTATGGCATAAGACGTTGGCCATAGAGCATTGCTGAGATGAGAACGCTTGGGTGGATGAGTGGCTTGACACTTAGAGAAATTTTGCAAAACAAATGTATCCGTGAAAGGGTTGGTGTAGCTCTAGTGGCAGACAAGATTAGAGATAGTCGTCTTAGATGGTTTGGTCACATTAAACGTTGACCATTTGATGATCCGGTTAGGAGAGTAGATGTTTTAAATTCAACCTATGTTAAGAATGGCAGACGCGTACCTAAAAAAACTTGGGCATATTGTATAGAAAATGATGTTAATTTCTTATAATTAAATGAAATTTTGATCCGGTTAGTGCTTGTTGTTGTTGTTGTTTTGTTATAATGCTAAGCTGCTTTATTTTTTTCCTTAGTATGATGTAAGGTAATTAAGCTATATATAATTTATTATTGCTGGTACTGCTCCGTTTATGTAAAAAATTCTGTTGCTTATATTGAAATTCTTTGCCTCTCATTTATCACAAGAAACCGGTCTTTGTAGTGGAAGGTGTGATTGTTGGTGCTGAACATTAAATACGGAAAATGCTTTTTTATGATTGAAAAATAGATAATTGCAAGTCGATCATGCATCTCTAATACATTTATTTATTGTTTTTTAAATTTCTCAGGAAGGTGGATTTGATTTGGATTTGACTTATATCACAGAAAATATAATTGCTATGGGTTTCCCTGCGGGTGATATGAGTTCAGGGTTTTTTGGCTATGTTGAGGTAATGAAAGTTGCTTGGTGTTGGTGTCACAGATTTGGTTACTGATTTGATGGGTGCTACAGTAAATTGTATTTTGTGCAGGGATTTTACCGTAACCATATGGAGGAAGTGATAAGATTTTTTGAAACTCATCACAAGGTATTGATTATTCTTCCATGTTCTATTTTGAGAAAAGGGCCACATACAAATAGCTATTCTTTTCTAACCCAGTTACATTTGTTTTGGCTTTTCAAATGGAATGAATTCTTGTGCCATTGGTACGGTAGGCCTAAAAAATCATTTTTTTGAATTTATATAATGCAAGATGCATAGACTGGATGGATAAAGATCCAGCACAACGCGATCATTAATATTATCCTAATTTCTTGGGATTGGTTTTAGAGATCTTCCATTTATTCCTCTTCAAGGTTATAGCCTGCATGTGATTCTAACTATATTTTGTGTGACTTCTAGATTTGGAGCGAGAGATGAAATCAAATTTGATCCATGTAATTAACATTAACAAACATATTTTATGCAGTAAATATTTACTTAATATTACTTATGGATGAGAAAAAGTGCGCGATGCATAATGCATTATGACCAATTCTATGAAGCACGGACACAAATACGGAGACACAGACATGACACGATATGGGGGCATGACATAATTGAAAAAAATAGGACAAGACATGTCATAGTCATGTTTTTATATTTAATTAGTCATTAATATTAAATATATTTTTCATTATTTTTTATGAAAAATATTACAACATAAATTATGCAAGAATAAAATTTAACTTCATAAATTTAATTTATATTATAAAACATCATGCTTATGAAAATTAATTTTAAAAATTAGATATAATATGTTTCAAAAGAGTTCATCCTTCATATAATCCAACTTATCTACCAAAATTTAAAAAATCCTATGATTACAAATGAAAAATTACTAATGCTCAACTTTCATTAATATTTGTTGTATCTTTTATAATAATTGAGTAAAAAAGAGAAATAATAATAATAATAAATAAATAAATAATAATTTACTAATAGGATTGTTTTTTGGAAANTCATATAATCCAACTTATCTACTAAAATTTAAAAAATCCTATGATTACAAATGAAAAATTACTAATGCTCAACTTTCATTAATATTTGTTGTATCTTTTATAATAATTGAGTAAAAAAGAGAAATAATAATAATAATAAATAAATAAATAATAATTTACTAATAGGATTGTTTTTTGGAAAAGTATTGCTTGGGGGAATTTAAACGAACATTGATCTTTTTGTTTGCATTCAAAACCGAACAAGAGAGAAGCAGTGGGACAAGTGAAAGTGAGAGAAAGAAGCAACGAGGGAGAAGAAGCAACGGTAAAAGGAGAAGTGGAAGATTTACTTTTGAGAAGGAAGCATGTGTTCTAGCCGTAAGTGAAGGAGAGGANCTTTTGGAGAAGTATTGCTTGGGGGAATTTAAACGAACATTGATCTTTTTGTTTGCATTCAAAACTGAACAAGAGAGAAGCAGTGGGACAAGTGAAAGCGAGAGAAAGAAGCAACGAGGGAGAAGAAGCAGCGGTAAAAGGAGAAGTGGAAGATTTACTTTTGAGAAGGAAGCATGTGTTCTAGCCGTAAGTGAAGGAGAGGAGGCAGAGCACTCATTGGGCTTCAACGAAGTTGGCGAGTGCTTATGTGAAGAGGAACAATGTCGCAGACGAGGCATGAAGAAGACAGGGAGAAGGAAGTAGAGGCTTTATGTCAGCGAGGAATTGGGTCGGCGTCGCCGGTCGCCGGCCGCCGCTCGCTGCCTGCTCATCCGAGCGAAGAAGAAGAGGAAGTTAAGAAGGAACAAGCAGCCCGTGCCCTTACCAATCTAAGGAAGAGATGTCTAACAGCTGATGCGAAGGAGAAGCAAGGAGCTTTCGTGGGTACGGTAGCTCCCGTTTTGTGCGTGAAGGAGCCTCCGCGATCAAAGTATAGGGGATCGAGCAGAGAGGAAGAAGGTTCTTGTGCGATCTGTTGGGTCAAGCCAATTACGAAGAGGAAGGTAGGGTTTAGTGCGGGTATTGGTTAAGCCAAATCCTATGGGGTTAGCGTACGTGCAAGACGGGCGAAGGGTGACCGAATGAATTTTAAGGTAAATTGAGTTATATTATTATTAAATTTTATTTATATTTAAGCTTATCCTTTAGTTGTTAATTGTACGTTCTTTAGAAGTCAAGATAGAATCTATTAGAATCTCAAATTGAATGGAGAAAGGATCGACATATTGAGGTGAGTGTAGAACTTTATTGGTCATTAAATGTAAATAAATTAAAAATTTATTAATCGTGAATTTAATTATATTTTTTCTTAAATTAGAAATCAACAACAGAAGAATACTCAAGTTGGGGGAGAAAAAAGAAATACAAGGAAGTATGGGTTTACCTTTATAGTTTGAATTAACATATTTTAGTTAAATTTATTATATTTTTAATTATAAATCAATATCAAAATGTATAGGCAGAAGAATAAAGGCTTAACTAATCCGATTAGGAGCCTAGTGTGTGAGAAATTAAACTGAGCCTTTAAAGTAAGAGAGTTTGTTTATTTTAGATTTCTTTAGTCAAAATTGAAAGCATATTTAAGCATTAAATTGTAGTTTTATTAACTAATNTTGAACTAATCCGATTAGGAGCCTAGTGTGTGAGAAATTAAACTGAGCCTTTAAAGTAAGAGAGTGTTTATTTTAGATTTCTTTAGTCAAAATTGAAAGCATATTTAAGCATTAAATTGTAGTTTTATTAACTAATGCCAACTTGTTAAGTGGAGAAATAAGCACATAAAGAGGTCTACTAAAGGTCAAGGTTAGTTATTACATTTTAAATTTCAGTAATTAGTATTATTTCAAAATTTATGTTTGATTTTATTGATGCTTTATTTATATTTAATTTCAATGAGATTTAGATTATAATAGCTTTTTCATATTGATATATAGGAAAATTTGTATAAAAAATAGATACACATTGAATTTTCTATAAGGTTATTAGATCATTGAATGATGTTAAATTATAGTAGAGGTGCATATATATTAGATTATTGCATGATCTGTAACTTCAATTAGAAATCATATAGTATGTCATTACATGATTTTAGGAAATAATCATGTTCAACGAGTTATATAATGATTTATCTATGAAGTTATTAGAATAGTGCATGGTATATTGATGCTAGTAAACGTGCACATATTCATTAGTAGATACAAGTAAAGTGTTTCATAAGAGGAGAATGAATGATATGGAAGAATGAAATGACTTATATATGAATGTTTGTATGTGCGTGTTCAGAGTTGTTCACTCCTTAATGGTACATGCAGGTGATATCAGTGTACCTGCACATGTAGAGTTTTTCTATCACCCCAGATAATTGTGATGGTTAGATCACTAATTGTTGTGTCGACGGGTTATTATCAGTTTGGGATAAGTAGACCGAAGCTTACTTTCCTAGATAATTGTAATGTTTATATTGCTATCCGTTATGCCGAAGAGATAATATCAGCCAGGAGGCAGGTAAGGGTCTTTTCACCATATAGACAATTGTGATGTTTACATCACTAATTGCTGATGGGAGCCGACGGGAGGAGTTGAAAGAGCAATACCGGCCAAAGGTGTGTTTGGTTTTGTTGACGATGATCCTTAAAGCAGCCAGATGTGTGTATAAAGAATAATAAATAAAAGTAAAGTTAAAGTAAATTTATATAAAATATTTGAGTATTTTTATTTAAAAAAGATTATTGATGCATGCATTAACATGTATAAGATTCCTTATGAAAATATGAAATATTAACATAATTCAGGATTTTTTTATAAGATATGAAAAACCTTCATATTGAATCTTTTCCATTGGGTTAATGTAATTTGGATGTAATTGCTTCTTCTATGTTATCTTTAGATAACTCGTTATGTTGCTTTAACTATTTTTTAGGTTTAAACTTTTGATTACAATGAATAGGATAGAAGATAATATATACAAGAGACGAGAACAACAATAAGAAAGTGCAAATTTAATTAAATTTGCTTTCTTTAGTAGCTATTTCATATATATTTGAATATTTAATTTTTAGTGATAAAAACTGAAAAACAAAGAATTTATTTTTATCGTCCGACCGTTTGTTTCTGCCTTGGCTAATTCAAAACCCTTGATCGGGTCGAGACAAGTGGTATCAGAGCAGAGGTTTAGATTAAACAACATGAATATTAATGAAAGAGCCAATATGATAATTGGATTAAGTTATAAATAATATAAATTAAAATTTTAAATGAATAATTAAATTATTTTATTGATATTTCATAATTATGGATGATCCAGAGATAGAGGTCAGGGATGATGATGATGTTGAATTTAATATACGCCAGAATGTTATGCTCAATGCTAATGCTTTTGTTGAGATGATGACTGTAGTGACGCAGATGATTATGAACTCCCAGCTTCAAGCCAGTAATACTGGAGTAGCTCCAATTGAAGCTCTTCCAACATATGAGGCCACCTTTGTTTTCTGGAGCATGAGGGCCAATGGAAGCTGAAAACTCGCTAGTAAGGGTGAAGAAAATCATTGATTTTATAACATATCCACCGTCGATGAAAGTTACATTTGCCACTTTTGCTTTTGAGGGAGAAGTTAAGAGGTGGTTGCAAGAACAGATGCGGGAGAAGGTTGGAGGTAGAACCAACCAGTTGGTGCAATGAGAGGAGTTCGTGACAATCTTTAGAGATTGGCTTGTGCAACTATCAACTAGGAGACGGATGCAAGATAAATTCTTTATGCTGGTACAGGGTGATCGATTGATTATGCAGCATGAAACAAAATTTACTATGCTGTCGAGGTATGCACCATAGCTCATTCCTATTGTAGAGGGAAAATGTTAGATTTTTTTTCTGAATTGAAGGATTCAATTTGAAAACCACTGTTACGACTTGGGATCGAATAATTTTCAGTGCTAGTGGAGAGGGCTAGACGAGTGGAGGTTAATTTTCAGCAGACTCAGAAGCTTAATGACATGCACAAGAGGAAGAGCTGGAAAAGAAGTGTCACAAAAATTTTATTCTCAAGAGTTTAACGGGAAGAAGATAAAATCCCATGTTCATGGAGTTATTGGTTAGACAACACCAACACTATAGGGCCTTGTGCTAAGTGTGGGAAGTAACATCGCAGTGAATGTCTATTTTGGTTTGAAGGTGTGTTACTTATGTAGATAGCCCGGACATCAGATGATAAACTCTCTTCATTCTACTTAAAAATTCATATCATATGCTAATTGGGAAGGGTTTCAACTTAGAAGAATTTTAAAGATGGATCTACTTTAAGAAGTAGCAAACAAAAGATGATAGAACCTAACACTGTGACTCGTAAGGAGCAACCAATGCAAAACATTCAACTAAGAGTATTCTTTAACTCATCAGGAAGTTCAAGAATATGTTCCCACTGATGTTGATGCATAAAGTTTAATGGAGTGATCTGTGAGTTGGGTGTTATGTTATTTTTCATGTTAGTTGTCTGGTGTTGAGTATCTTTACATATTTCTGATTTCAGAAGTTGGGTGTTATTTTTGTTATGTTATCTCAGATGAAAGATTTATCACATCTGTTTTAGTTTTTATTTAACAAGAATAAGACTTATGATAAGTTCTGACGAGTTCATGTTTCATGTATATAATGATTAGTTTAAGTGAAGCTCTTAAATTTTGAGGACGCATTTTTTATAAGGAGGAAGGATTGTAATAATCGAGTAAGAAAAAGAACAATTATAATAATAAATAAATAAATAATAATCTACTAGTAGGAGCATCTTTTGGAGAAGTGTTGCTTTGTGGAATTTAAATGAGCCATTCTTCTCTCGTTTGCATTGATAACCGAACGAGAGAGAAGTTGTGGGACGAATTGAAATGAGAGATAGAAGCAACGAAGGAGAAGAAACAACAATAAAAGGAGAAGAGGAAGAAGGAAGCCTGTGGAGAGGAGGCAAAGTACTCCTTGGGCTTCGACAAAGAGGGAAAGTGCTTGTGTGAAGAGGAATGATGTTTCAGATGAGACGTGAAGAAGACATAAAGAAGGGAAGTAGGGCTTCGTGTGTGAGGAATTTTGGTCAGCGTCGAAGCAACACCACTCTCTGCTTACTCATCCGAGCAAAGAGGAAGACAAATAAGGAACAAGTAGCTTGTGCCCTAACCTTTCGAAGGAAGAGGTGTAGAGCGGCTGGCTTGAACGAGAAGTAAGGAGCTCTCGTGGGTACGGTAGCAGCTGTTTTGTGCGTGAAGGAGAGGCCACGNAAAGTGCTTGTGTGAAGACGAATGATGTTTCAGATGAGACGTGAAGAAGACATAAAGAAGGGAAGTAGGGCTTCGTGTGTGTGAGGAATTTTGGTCAGCGTCGAAGCAACACCACTCTCTGCTTACTCATCCGAGCAAAGAGGAAGACAAAGAAGGAACAAGTAGCTTGTGCCCTAACCTTTCGAAGGAAGAGGTGTAGAGCGGTTGGCTTGAACGAGAAGTAAGGAGCTCTCGTGGGTACGGTAGCAGCTGTTTTGTGCGTGAAGGAGAGGCCACGATTGAAGTGCAGGGGATCGAGCAGAGAGGAAGAAGGGTCTCGTGCAATTTGTTGGGTCAAGCCGATTACGAAGAGGAAGGTAGGGTTTCGTGCGGGTATTGGTGAAGTCGAAGCCCGTGAGCTTAGCCTATGTACGAGAAGTGCTAAGGCCAGTCGAATGAATTTTAAGGTAAATTTAGTTATATTATTAGTAAATTTGATTTATATTTAAATTTATCCTCTTATTATTAATTGTATGTTAAATCTCAAATTGCATGAAGATAAGATTGACATAATTGAGGTGAGTGTACAATTTTATCGGTTATTAAATTATAAATAAATAAAAAATATATTAATGGTAAATCTTAGTTTTTTTTCTTAAATTAGAAATCAACGGCAGAAGAATACTCAAGTTGGAGGAGAAAGAAAAAGNTTGAGTGTACAATTTTATCGGTTATTAAATTATAAATAAATAAAAAATATATTAATGGGAAATCTTAGTTTTTTTTCTTAAATTAGAAATCAACGGCAGAAGAATACTCAAGTTGGAGGAGAAAGAAAAAGTATAGGGAGGTAAGGGTTTAACTTTATAATTTGAAGTAATGTATTTAGTTAAATTGATTAATTGTTTAATTATAAATCAATTTTAGAAAGTATGGATATAAGAATAAAGATTGAACTAAACCAATTAGCAAGGGGAAGGAGGAACAATGTGTGCGAGGAAGTAAACCAAGCCTTTAAGGTAAGAGAGAGTTTGTTTAATTTAGATTTCTTTAGTCAAAACTGAAAGCATATTTAAGTATTGAAGTTATATTAACTAAT
>JXCR01059176.1:0-10588 GCA_002079205.1 Phalaenopsis hybrid cultivar
TACCTATTCCGAAAGATAAACACAAGACTTGAGGATGAAGCTCGATCAAATAAACTAAAAAAATATATGACATATTTTTGGTCTACAAAACCATTGTTATTTACCGACAAGTTCTTTTATTTAATATGAAAAATTAAATAGGGTTTATATTAATTTGGGTTTTGGAAAGCTTCCTATAAGGGTAAGCCCTTATAGTTAATTACATCTTAAATGACCAAAGTCGCTTAAAAAAACTCACGATAAAAATCAGGAAATATTATTTTCAAAGAGGTCAAAAGGATAGGACTTTTCAACGAGATCGGACAAAGAGGCGTGAAAAGGGAATGGATCAAATTTGGAACATTTTATTGTAGACTCCAAAGGAGGAAGAACTAGGGGATGTCATAAATCCAGAGGAGAACCTCGGTGACTTCCCAAGCTATCATAATGTCTGGCTTCAGTTTTGAGGAGAAATATTTAAATGCACCACCCTTAGATTGGTCTAATGGCTCCTGAACTTGCTTGACCATTTGCTTAAACTCCTTTTCTGGCATGGCACTTGATGGAGAATCCTTTTTTTATTGCTCATCTCTATTTGCTGAGACAACTTCCCTCCTTTCATCTGTGATACGTATAATCTCCAGTTGGTTAATTTCTAGAGAGGTTAACTGTGGGGGTTGAGGCTGTCCCTGAACTATCGTCATGGAGGTCATGACAGCAGCCATCTCTTCCATTCTTTTCTCCATTTGGCTGATTTGCTCATCCCTTAAGAAGACAGCCCTACGCAGCTCATCTACGATGTTCTCTTCGATGAGAGGTTGAGCATTGCGCGCAGATACAGCGGCTCTAGTTTCAATAACATGGAATCCTCCTCGAGGTACTCGTTAAATTCAAAATCTTCATCATCATCCATGGAAAATCTATGTTCTCAGACCAAATCAAAAATATCAATCCTGAGCTTTTCAACCTTTTCTTCAATTATTGATTCTTAGATTGTCTTAAGGTCTGGAGGACCCTGCTGGACCTCCTCCACTTGCTCCTCCATCTCGCAAGAAATTGGTGCGACAATATTAGATACTTTAGACCTTTGCTTCATTCCATGATTTTGCCATGCAGGCTTACTAAACAGTATCGGTACAGCAACCTTGGGTATCCATACCCTTCTCTTTGACGGTGATGTCTTGAGACGGAGTGTCTCAACAAAAACATCAACATGTCGAAGAGAATTATGCTCCCCATGGTGCGGATTAGATGCGGTACTGGGCAATCTCTTCATCTTATCCTTTGGGACTTTAAAAACATATTTATAGTGGGTGATTGGTAGAATTCTTGGACCCAGACGTGACTTGACTGGTCAACGACCTGCAGGTCTAGCAACGGTGGAATTGGTAGTAATAATGGCGGTATCAACTCTGCTCATTAAACGGAACCAAGCAGGAATGCGAGCAGGCAAAGCTTCAGTTAATTTTTTAGATCGTCTGGCAGTTCTGACATCCCTTAAATTTTCTTTCTTCATGCGAGGAGATATTGCACGTCCCACTCGTTTGAGTAACTCGCCAACTGAACAACCTTCTTTAGCAGCTAGTTTCTGAAAAACTGAACTGACTCGTGTGATAGGAGCAGGCTTATTCCTCTCCTCACCAAGTCTATGAAGTGACGATAAAGTGGTGATGGTCTTTTGGATACTTTCGTACCCATTGGTATCCAGTAAGGGATGAACCTACTTCATTGCAGAAGTTGATAAGTCTTCAGTAATCTTGACTCATCCTGGTGAGGATCTTCATCAACAGGTACTTCCTTGGAAATCTAGGCTTTAGTAGCACTCTGAACCTTCCAGTTGTGGTTTCTCCTTTGGGTTTGGGTTAACGGTGCAGTCCTCAAACTTAATTCAATTTCAAATACTGATAGTGTGACAGCTAACCCCTCAATTGGGTCTTTAATGATCATAACTTCTTTTCCTATAGTAGCAGTGAAAACAACAAACTTGGTAGGTTCCGCGGTGGCTGTAGACTTGAACTTCTTGTAAGAAAGGAAGTCTTGAGGGCAGCTCAGACTAAACTCAGTAGATGGTTCATGAACTTCTGGAGCAGCGAATTTCATCACGACGAACATGGTTTTCCTGAGGATAACCTTGAGATCTTCAAATTCTGATTCAAACTTGATGGTGGAAGCGACATTGCGGGCATCGCGGCTTGTCGGTGGGTTGCAAGAAAAAGTTAGCGTTGGAAACGCCATTGCAGTAGCTTCAAAAGAGAAAGCTCTAGGGTTAGCTATTTGGCCAACACCTCGTAATCTTAGTGTGAGCACTAAGAATTAACCAAGGCCAATTTGTAGATCGAGTAAGTCTTTATTTAATTTGTGGAGGTTTTAAAATTTTAGTAAAAATAATTTGAAAGTAGAAAAATTTAATCAGTACAAGGAAATTTTAAAGAACACGTGAAGCACGAACAATCAGATTTAATTTGCAAAACAACAAATCAAACTCGAAAAGGAAAAAGTGAAGTTCAGGACCTAGTGCGGGACCAACTTAACAACGCACTGTGCCCAGGTGGATTTAGTCCACCAACACACCTATTGAGGGTCCGACCCCACATGAAGATTAAAAAGTCCTTAATGGCCACCCTGAACCTCTCTGTTCAAAGGTGATTGAACAGGGGGTCCTGAAGTTCAAAGAGTTGACTGTACTTTCCCAAGATAGAAATGGGTAAAGCAAGTCAAAAGAAGAAGGGTAATTTGGTTCATGAGGAACATGAACACATTACCGATGTATGAAGATAATATTTCTTGATTTAAATGGAGAGAAAAGCTAGTCTCTGGTGGAGTCACCAGAAGTTGTCGGCACTATTTTGGTTAAGAAGTTGCCCGTAAGAAACTATCAGCCGCCGGAATCGAAATCCTGTCGCCCGCTTCAGTTTAGAAAAATATGAAATCAAACTGACCTCATATTTTTCATAGTTTAAATGATAGAGCATTATACCTCAAACCCTATATCTATCCCAAAAGATAAACACAAGACTTGAGGATGAGGCTCGATCAAATAAACTAAGAAATATATGACATTCATTTGTTGTGCGAAACCATTTTTCTTTGCCGACAATTTCCCTTATTTACTATGAAAAATTAAATAAAGTTTATATTAAGCTGGGTTTGGGAAAGCTTCCTATAAGGGCAAGCCCCTATAGTTAATTACATTTTAAATGACCGAAGTCACTTAAGAAAACTCTCGATGAAAATCAAGAAATATTAACTTTAAAAAGGTCAAAAGTATAGGACTTTTCAACGAGATCTGACAAAGAGGTGTGAAAGGGGGATGGTTCAAATTTGGAACATATTGTTGTAGAGTCTAAAGCTGGAAGAGCTATGGGATGTCATAGATCCGGAGGAGAATATCGATGACTTCCCAAGCTATCCTAATGTTTGGCTTCAGTTTTAATGAGAAATGTTTAAATGTTTCATCTTATAAATTTTATTTTTTAGGAATTTTATCTTGTGAAACGATCACACAAATAATCTGAAAGATGTGAGGATTTAGGTCGAGACGAATGTCAACCTCGGGATCCTAAGACTAGTTAGGGATTACATTGTATAGTAAAGCTATAAAAAGCTTAAGGAAAAGGTTGAGGATTTATGTTGCACTAGGCAGACAACCTCAAAATCCTATGACTTTTTGTTTAATTCTAAGTAAAGATATGTTGTTGCAGATCCTTTTGCTGTTGTAGATCGTTGTCGTAGAATGCTACCCACAGAAAAGCTCACAGCTCCTTATCGTCACGAGTTTAAGTTTCTAATGTGTCAGGTTATAATGCCAAACCAAATGTCTCTATGGTTAAAGTTCTTTAAATGTTATGGGTCATGTTAAAGTTGATTAGAGCGACACCGATTAGGATCCTACGGTTCCCTCATTCTGGTACCACTGTTTTTTATTAAGTTCACTTAGTCCAATTGAATTTACTAAACTCAACTTAATGAGTTACATACTTTTATTTAGACCATGGGAAGCCTCGTTAGCAACCATAGGTTACCTTCTCTAAGGAATTCCCGCTCGTCTGATAGAGATGTCTTAATTTAGTTGAAATTGTTGTTTGTGATTTTTGTGATTAAATTTTGAGTTGTATTATATTTTTAATGTTGTGGTAGTGAATTTTATCTTAGTTGATTTTAGTTTTGGTTTTGGTTTTGTAGCTATCCTAGTAGTTTTAAGTTTTCATGCAGGGTGACATTGTTGTTTAATATGCAACTTTAAAATAATAAGTACAAGAAGGTAAATGCATTAATTTAAAAGCGTACCTGTCGAGTCTTCTCGTTCCACCACCTGAAAAGTTAGTACTTGCAAGTATTCTAAGAAGGTTTAAGTAGTAAGAGTAGATGAAGGTTTAGCTACCGAACCCCAAGTTATGATTTTGTTGAATCTCGGAAGATCCTAGTGGATAATTTTAGAACAAAATATGACAAGTCCAATTTGCCCTTCAGAATATCCAATAGATTTCAAAATGTTCAAGGTGTGGCCCTAGATCATTTTGAATATCTCTTGAAATATCCCGAGTTCATTTTGATCTTATCATAATGTTCTAATAATCATTTGAGGCTAGAGTGTGGCTACCTCATTGCTCATTGAAGCTTAACAATTTAATTATCCCAAGGATAGGATACTCGATTAGTCGATTGATGTTTCATTTAAAAGTTATGTGAGTGGGTACCCTTAAGACGTGTTTGAGTCATTTAAGATTGTGGTGCCCGGAGTTAAATTCAGGCTTGTAGCAGTTAAAGATGTTAATCTCCAATCATATTATTTTCTAAATCCAATCAACTTGAATTTAAACATAAACTAATTTCACTACCAAGCCTTTAACAATCTTAATGAGTGAAATGGTTACTTTCAAAGTTTTGATTTAAGTGTCATATATCCTTATTAAATGATCACATCATCCTCAACTTCGGGCTTAATAAAAGTAAATTATCATATTTCTGGCTTAAGCCCCTTAATTAAGAATCATTTGTTCTTTAATTGACTTCCAAGTCATGAAGATTAGAAGAATTATGTTTTTAGTTGATGTTGTGCAAGGGTGTTGGATGAGTTTCTACCTTTTAGCCCAATTGTATTTCAATCATCCAAACATATTTATTAAGATCAAAATTACTCATTTTCTCTTTGATAATCCTAAGTTTTTGATTAAGACACCAAAGTCTTAAAATTAACACTGCCCTTGAGGCACTTCTCCTCATAACTCTTTAAACACAACTCAAATAATTTTGAAGGTTTAGAGTATTATATGTATGAGGTAATTAAAATGTTAGAGGAGGATATGTGAACCTCTCAACTTTTAATTTAATTTAGATAATTATTTAAATCCATAAAAAAGGTTTTCAAAAGGTGATTTATTTAACCTCCAAAAATAAAGTTTTTTATTTATGAGAAAATTATCATAGGATTCCTTAGGTTAGAGAAATATTTAGGAAAATTTTAATGATTTTTTGAATTAAATTATTATTATTATTATTTTAGTTTAGATCAATTTTCATGATTTATTTTAAATGGAAAATAGTGTTTTAATTACAAAAATTATTTTTATTTTTTTATTAGACTTCTCTGAGTTCAAAAAACTTAGAGAATCAAATTTCATATTTTTGTGATTTTTGATTTATTTATTATAATTATTTTAGTGAGAAAACAAAGAAAATTCACTTTTAAGCTTCTAAAAAAATTATTTTTAACTTAGAAAAATTAGGAAAAATATTTTATTGAGTCTCAAGTGTTCAGAGAATAGTTGGTAATATTTTGAAATAATTTTGTGTTTTTGGAATTTTTATTTATTTTTAATTATTTTAAATTCAAAATGAGGCTCAAAATCAAGTAATTTACCAAAAATAAATTTTATTTTTCCGAAGTGCTTCTTATCACAATGAACTCAAAAAACCACTTTTCATGATTTTTCTAAGTGTATTTAATTTATTATAATTATTTTTGTACAAAAATACATGCTTTCTTAAAAAATCCACTTTAGTGCTTGAACTAAGCCAAATAATTTTCAAATTTTTACAGTAGGTAGATATGATTTTTATGAACAATGTGGAGTTGATTTTGTAAATTTTTTATATGTATTTAATTTACAAAAATTAATAAAATGTATTCACATTTAACTAAGATAGAAATTCACAAAATATTTTTCCTAAACTTCTCTGACTGCAAGAAACCTACTAAAATTATTCTCATAATTTTTCAAGTGATATTTTGATTTATATAATTAAAATTAGCCAAAATGGTCACCTTAGCTTGAAAATTAGGGTTAGAAGCATAAAGATACTCTCTGACCTTAGAAAAATCAAAGAATATCTCCTCTATGATGAGGAATACCCCTCAAAATTTCAAGCTATGGTGAAATTTAAACCATGGAGAATTAAAATACCACATATGGTATTTAATTCATTAAAAATAATATATTTGAAAAATAATTTTTATTTTTGGGCCATTTTACTCTCCTCCGTTCACTGAGCAAGAGTGTATTTTTCTTTTATTTTATGATTTTTCTAGAGAAAGAAATGGAATTTTGAAGTTTAGGCATTTAAAATAATTCTATATTTTTCTACTTATCCACGCAGCGCCAACTCATCGTCGTCCGCTCCGAAGACTCCACTCGCCACTTCTTCATTTGAGCCGCTAGCCACGTAGCCTCCACATGGATCGCGCTTTATGCACCATGGATCTGTCCAGCTTGATCTCCTCCGTCTGTAGAATACATGTGCGATCGAACGGCTCTCCATTATCGTCCCCAAGTGACCTAGCCTGTGATCCATTCACACTAAAACCTTAAGATCTTGGCCTAAACTCAACCAAATTGCATGGGGTTTGTTTCTAAACATTCATCTACTCAAGACAACCCTATCTATACATATTATGCGGTATGAAATACAGTAAATACGTATGGAGATTAAAAATAAGCTCAGATTAGGATTAGGGTTCAATACCTTTGTCTGAGAGATGAGGCCTCAATCAGATGGTTGTGGTAGCTTTGTTTTGTCCCAACGAACCTCTAGATGAAATCTCAAGCCTTGGTGAATGGTCTAGGTAAGACTTCGATTAAGGTGGTTTTCAGGTGTTGGTATAGAGCCTGGTTTTAGAAAAAATTTGAGCTCAAAATTGAGCTTCCACAGTGGGGATCAATGGGAAAATGGTGGGCTTGAACTGAGGAGGTCTTAGGGGGTCTCTAACAGCAATTTGGCAGAGTTTCCTTAAGCAAATTTTAACTTTCTTTTTCTTTGCCATGGAGGTGAGGTTTAAATAAAATGGCCTAGGTTGGCTTTCATGGCCAATTGAGGGGTGCAAAATGGTGCTTATGTGGAGGGTTTTGAAGTGCTAAAGCCAATTGGAATTGGTCAGATTAGATGGGTGAGTTTGGGTTTGGATTTTGGCTTGGGGCTCTCGGTTTTGGTGTTTTTCGGCCACTAGGCCGGCCGGCAGAACTAGGGGAGGTGTCCAGGAGGTCAGGTGAGCCAGTGAGAGGGTTAATTATAATTAACCCTCAATGGCATGTGATGATGGGGAAGAGTTTTGGTTAAGGCCCATAAATGGGCATAAATCCCTTAATTTAGGGTTCCAATGGTCCATAGATCACCATGGCTGGTCCAAGGGGGTTTAGCCTGGTCAATAGAGTGTGCTTAGTGGTTGTGGAGTCATCAATTTGGTGGCTTTTAGATGGCTAAGTTAGTTTTAGTGCATGGGTCCAATTTGGGTCCAAATGACTTAGAGTTGGGTTTGGGTTAGGCTAGCCATTACTTTGAGCCCAAATGGATGATCAACATTATGTAGATGATTGTTATGAAGGTTTTTTTGGAAGTATTGAAGTGATTTTGAGTCCAATTGGAAGCTCAATTTGAAGGATTTTGTGATTTTGGTCANAATTGATCAACGTTGTGTAGATGATTGTTATGAAGGTTTTTTTGGAAGTATTGAAATGAATTTGAGTCCAATTGGAAGCTCAATTTGAAGGATTTTGTGATTTTGGTCAATTTGGGCATGTTGGACTAGACTTGGGTCTAGGTTAGGCTAAGGTTGGGTGAGGTTCAAATTTATTGTTGAAAATGGTCTATAGGAATGTCATGAAGAGTTTTCAACAAAAATTAGGTGCCAATTTTGGGGTTAAGGCATTCAATTTGGTGGAATTTGGGGACATAGCCAATTTGGGAAAAATTTGAGGATTTTTGGACTTGGGTTGAAATTAAATGAAATTGAGGCTTCACCAAGACCAATTTAAGGTCAGTTTTGGTGTGTAGGAGTGTTATGTAAAATATTTAGGATCCAAATTGTGGCAAATTAAGTAGGCTATGAGGTTCAATTTGGTGGGATTAAGTTATAAGGCCAAAATTGGGGGTTTGACATAGATCAAGATTAACTTCAAAGAATGGGAAAATTAGGCTTTTATTTGGTTTGGATTGATCAAATGAAAGGTGAATTTGAGTTTATAATTGAAATTGAGGGAAATTGGGACCAAATTGATGGACATTTAAGGTAAATTTGGGGAAATTGGGCCTTCAAAGGCAATTTGGGGGGTTTTGGTCAAAATGGTAAAATTGGCCAAAATGGGTTCAATTGAAGGGTTCAAATTGTTTTTGGAGACATTTGAAGTGATTTTGGAGGTTTTGCGAAAGTTTGGGGTGCCAAGGGTATTTTTGTAATTTTGGCAATTTTGGGGGTATTTTGTTAATTTTGAAATTTTTGGGTGATTTTGGGTAATTTGGGTATTTTGAAATGGTTTGAAATGATTTTTTAACAAATTTGGGTATTTTTAGTGAATTTGGAAATCTTTGGCCAAATTTAAGGTTTCCAAGGCATTTAGGTAAGTTGGGTAGATTTAGGGGCAAAAGGTCAAGTTGGGTATTTTTGGTAGAATTGGAAAGCCAACCACCATATGTGAACTATGGACCAATAGAATCCCCATTTAGGTCCTCTATGTACTGGTCTTAGCTAAACCCTAGCCTAGGGCTAGTGGGTTTAGGGGACCATCTACTTGAGTCTCCCAAAAGATCAAGGGATCAAAGTCAACCATTTTGGTTTATGGTTGTGATGATTGTAGGTGAGAGTGAGTATAATGAGTGAACTAGCTCCATACCAACACCCAGTGCTAACCCTAAGGTCAGACAGTCCTATGGGGGCTCATCTTGAGCTCCCTCATACTTACCCCACCTACCAAGTGCTAGAGGTATGACCAATATGTGGAACTTCAAGTTGAGCAAGGAGGAGTTTAGTGTTTTTAATGGTGAGGGTTCCTTTACTAGTTTTCTAAGAATAGTCAATAGGAAAGTCCTATGACTAGACCTTAAGCAACTAAAAGGGAAAATTCAACCTCAACCAAAAGTGAGGTCAACACTCTTGTATGGTTCAAACGAGGGAATCTTAAACTTCTTTGGTGACTCACCTTCCTCAATAAGTCGGACAAACATATTCTCTATCCGGCAGTAGAATTCTATCACTCGTGGTTGCAGTCATGGCCCTAACTTAGCACTGTCTTGTTACTGGGACTCTTTCACTCTTTCGGTGGCTTGGGTCGCTTGTTGAGATTGGGGCTCGGGTGCTGGTGGATCTGGTTGTGAGAAAGGATGTGCTCTTCCTTCAAGCAACCACTCGGGTCAATTCCCCAATTTGAATTTTCATCCGATTACACAAATCTTGGATTCGTTGTTATACGAATTCCCTATCATACTCCACATTGGAAGCCTCTCCTTGATGTGTTCCTTCACACTCACATGCTCCTCTTTTTGAAGGCATGATTCCACGCTCACCGCACCTCTTAGGATTTGGATCCTAAACTGCCTCGTGGATATTGTCCAATGAATAGAGTGTCAGTCAAATGAAAGGAAAAAGAAATAAGACACAAGTAACACTTAGTTTTTTAGGAAGTTGTCAAAGTGTCCCCTTTTAGTGAAAATGACTCTCCTATTTATAAATCATAAGTAGAGAATATAAAATTACACCACTGTCCTCCGTTTAATAGAGACGTTACCATAATTTATGAGTAATTACATCTTTATATATTTGTAACTGAATCATACATATTTTGACCTTGTAATTGCTATTGGCGTCGTTCCATATCTATAACATCCCTTAACACCGTTTTGCATTTGTAATTGCTTGGATTGGTGACTTGGTACTCATTCGGTCGACGCAGAGTTATTCAGTTGAATGAATGATCTTTAGCCTTTTCCGAGGGGACAAATCGCAAAGACACAATGCCTTTGTGTAGGACTATTCCATCAAGCTGAGAGTGTATTACTATAATCTGATACGCAACTCTCCTTTGATCAATGTATCTATATTGAAGGAATTTCCTCCGGGCGACTATTGATCTTTGTAATAGCATATCCCGGTTGGGTAGGAGTCAATGTGATCACGCAAAGTTCATTGCGTCGGGCAGGCTTTCGTTTGATCGGCTTCAAAGTATTTAAAATACCAAAATTCTTAACATCATGTCAAAAAACACACAAATATTAATGTTTTTAAATAAAACATTTGTTTTATTGATATTTTCTCACATATTATGACATTAATGTGTTATTCAAGTAAATATCAATTTCTAGGTGTTAGGCATAAGTATATAAATATTGTGTTTTATGTATT
>JXCR01059177.1:0-16119 GCA_002079205.1 Phalaenopsis hybrid cultivar
AGTTCAGTTCATTGCTTATTTAATGCTCAAGAATTTTGCTGTGAGGTGGCTAAAATTTTCAATAAAATAGCACTTAGATTGTTCTAATTCTCTCTACTTTTTTTAAGGACGTCTTTATGTTTCGAAGGTTGTACACTTGGCTTTTATTCATTCAAAATTTTAAAAAAAGGAAAGATAATGATCAATGACCTCCGGGCATCATGATCTTGGTTTGCGGAAAATTTATCAAAATCTTATAAAGCACTCGTTCAATCATTCATTTTGTTGCTCGTATGTGCTGCATCTGTTTTGTTCTTATGCATGCTATGTATTATGTTTCCTCTGCTCATTTGTATGCTATTTATTATGTTTCATCCTTGATGCTTTAGTACTGATTTCTTTTTCTAAATTTCAGATTTGATGAGTACAACATTTCTCCCCTAACCATCCAGGCCCTTAATTTTTCCGGATATGTTAACATGACGGTTGTGCAAGAAGCTGCACTTCCAATATGCCTGGATGGTATGGCATAGTATGTGTTTAAATTGTGAGCTTATGTAGAGGACTCAACTACATTTTTTTTTTATTTGCATAATTCCTAGTAATATTTATGATAAAAGATATAAACATATCTGCTTATGCGGTTAGTTATTTCATTTTTACTTTTTTTTTAATCTTAGCTACAATAATTATTGCTTAGCTACAAGTAATTGTTTTTTTTTCTTTTGCCCCTCGCATGTTTTACTGATATTTCTCTGACTCCATAGTGAAAGGTTTGGAAGGTTGATACATAATTTTGACTTCCTTGATTTTTGATTCTTTGGTATTTAGACTTCATTGCCTTAGAAGTATTTTGCCCATAGTCATGAAGCCATGGGGATGTGCACATGTAAGATTGCATAATAGTACTTCCAACTGCATATTTCTGGTGTGATTAAAGGTTTTGATATGTCAAACTTTATCATATATAATGGGAAAAGAGAGAGACACTAGGGCAGGTTTTATTAGAAAAGTTGAATTTATAATTCATTGAATTTAAAACTTAAGGGCTGTTTGGTTTGCTGAAAAAAGAATGCATTGTAGCTGAAATATTTAAAACAGATTTTAGTTGTTTGATTCGGTGTAAAATAAATGTAGGAGTTTTTAATTGTTTTTGTTTGGTTTGAAAAAAATGAAATCAATGTAAAACTAGGCTAACAAAGGCGAGCAACGAGCGGTGGTGGCTGGTGGGAGTGATAGACAAAGCTTCAATCTGTGCGGTTTTTTGAAATTTAGCGAAAATTGGGCGAATTTCAAATTCATTGAAAATGAGCTAAAGAGTGAATTTCAAATACTTGGAAAATTGACTTTTAATCAGTACCAAACAACTAACTTTTAATAACCATCCATTTCTTTTATTTTACACCCGGTTTTCATCATATCAAATAATGCATTACAATTAACCTAATTGTCCCTTCTTTGTTAGAAAAGTTGAGAATTATCTGGCAACAAGAATTCAAATTCAAAATTATCATCGAAGTAGGAGCTAACGTCTTGAAAGTAGTCAGGAACTTCTAAATTTTGGAAAAGCAGATAAAATCCTGAAAATATGTAAGCCATAATTGTTCTCTATTTTTAAGAGAAGTTGAGAACTTCTGGAAACATGAATTCAAAATTCGATTAACTACTAAATTTTCAAAATGCTTAGTATATGCAAGAGATTCATTGCACCATGACTTGGTCGGCCATAGCGTGATAGGGTTGGTTGCAAATTATTTACTAGTCTCCACTTTAGAAGCATTCTTTTTAGCAAAATTTTGATTTTGCTATCCCTTGCTTGACCGTACTTGGACTCTGGAATCTTCTAAAAATTTATCATGATCCCCTTGGATCATTGATTCTTCCTATGTAGAGAAAGCAAAACCAATGGATGTATAAATTTCCTATTTGGCTATTTAACATTCCAATAATGTTGAGCATTGAAATAAAAATAGAGACATTTACATACATACCACACAATTCTTATGTATTTACATATCTAACACATACACTTAAATTTTTACATTTATGATTCTGAAATCTTATATCAAATAAAAAATATCACTATTACTATCAAGAAGTGAAACACACATTTTTAAGCACAAGTAAGGTGGCATTGATGTAAAAATCTAAGTTTAGGTGTTAGATATGTAAATTGTAAATATGCAAGAGATGCTAACAAATGTCTTGCATTGCTAAATGACTTGGTCGGCCATAGCTTGATAGGGTTGGTTGGTTGCAAATTATTTACTAGTCTCCACTTTAGAAGCTTTCTTTTTAGCAAAATTTTGATTTTGCTATCCCTCGCTTGACCATACATGGACTCTGAAATCTTCTAAAAATTTATCAGTATCCCCATATCTTCGATTTTTCCCATGTAGGGAAAGCAAAACCAGTGGATGTATAAATTTCCTATTTGGCTATTTAACACTCCAATACTGTTGAGCATTGAAATAAAAATAGGGACATTTACATACATACCACACAATTCTTATGTATTTACATATCTAACACATACACTTAAATTTTTACATTTATCATTCTGAAATCTTATATCAAATCAAAAATACCACTATTACTATTAAAAAGTGAAACATACATTTTTAAGCATAAGTAAGGTGGCATTGATGTAAAAATCATAGTTTAGGTGTTAGATATGTAAATTGTAAATAGATAAAAATTATATGATATGCATGTAAATCTTCCATAAAAATATTACCAGTGTCTCACCTAATAACATTAACATTCATTTTCTGCCATTTTAATTGAAAATTCTGAGACATTTAAAAATGGCTTTGATATTCTCATGAAAGAACGATGGCTATGTAAATATTATGAACAAGTATCGCCTTGCAAGAGTATCGCATTGCAAGTCTAAATTACATTAGGCTATTTCATTGGAGTACTCAATTCCAAACTAAATGGAACTCATACCTACTTCTAATGACCAGTTTTTTAAAGCACATATTGAAAATAGCTTTCATAGATCTTTTTTAGTTATTGTTTCATCCTTACACATCTTGGAACATAATTTGATTGATTATTCAACTGTTCTTGCGTGCAGCTACTTATTTATTTCAAGTTAATATAGAAAAGCAATCATGTACATCTTGATGATTTATCTTCTCTTCCAAATGTGGTTGATAATTTAAAGGGGATTTTAGGTAGATGGCACTCGAAACATCCCTATTTACATATCTCAAACTCCAAACTTTTAATTTCCAACTAAAGCACCCAAATTATGGCCCGCTTCTTCACCGTTAAATTTTACTTCTCCATTTCAATTCACAAAAAATTCCTTCTCCAATCGACAAGAACAGCTCCGTCAATCAATGTGGCGAGTCAATCATGTGGAATGTGATTAAGACAACAAATGAAGGCGAGAAAACAAGAAGACAGGAGCAGAGCTCTAAGAAGGATGAAAGATTTTCCGTGAGTTTGGATCCGCCAGAGGCCTTGGCAAGGCTCTATGGAGGAAGATGAAGGGAAAAAAAGTCCTATGCAGCCGTGATTCGGGCCATTTGCGGAAAGAGAAGGAATTTTCTTTTGATTCTCTGCTAATAGCTTATCAAGATTAATCTGGCAAAGCAATGCTCTCATGACATGTGACGACAAGCTGCTGTTACTGTTGCATGCCGGTGGTGTCTTTTTCCTTCTTGAAGGAAGTGAAGGGAGGGCATGTGGCTTTTATTCTTGCAGATTGGAAAATGAATTTTTCGTGAATTCAAATGGAGAAGAGAAGTTTAACAGGTAAAGGTGAAGAAGACGTGCCGTAATTTAGGTTCTTTATTTGTAAATTAAAAGTTTGGAGTGTGAGATATGTAAATAGGGATGTTTTAAGTGCCATGTATGTAAAATCCCCTAATTTAAAATGTCTGTTATATTTTAAGATATTATGCCATAATCATGGCTTGTACATAAATCTTCTAGTTGAGGAAAATATATGGTATTACTCAGCTAATTCTGTTCAGGTGGACTACACTACACTCAACTACTTCTATTTAAGATTATATTGTCCATTTATTTATTTATCAGAAACTAAGTTTATATTTGAACAGGCAAGGATGCTTTAGTTAAAGCAAAAACAGGCACAGGAAAGAGTGCAGCTTTTCTGGTACTTTATCCATGCTTTATTATGGTATAAGTTCAGTTTGTCTTTCATGAGCTATTTAAAATTCATTATATTGATAAACAGCTTCCGGCAATTGAGGCAGTTGTGAGAGCTTCGAGCACCAACTCAACTAGCCGTGTTCCTCCAATTCTTGTACTCATTATTTCGCCAACAAGGGAGCTTGCAATTCAGCTTGCTGCTGAGGCCAATGTCCTCTTAAGATACCACAATGGAGTTGGTCTGCAAACGCTTATTGGTGGTACAAGATTCAAGCTTGACCAGAAACGTCTCGAGGAGAATCCCTGCCAGGTTTTTCTCATTTTCTATCTGGGAAGTTTACTATGTAGCGCACAATTCTTATTTATTTACATATCTCACACCTAAACTTTCATATTTACATACACAACACTTGGTGTGTCAAATCTATGCATGAAAAGGTGTATTTCTCTTTTAAAAATTGTAGTGCTATTTTTTATGTGATATTAAAGATTTGAGTGCTATTTGTGTAAATATGAAAGTTTTGGTTAGTGATATGAAAATACATAAGAATTGTATGCTATTTATGTAATGTAGCTTACTTTATATTATTTGTTTGATTTTATATAGTCAATTATCAATATTCTTCCTAATCGAAACAAGCCAACTACATCTTTGTATTATTTTCTGTGTAAATGCAGTAGCTCCCGGTTGCTTGAATGTCCTCCCACAAAATCAATGTGGGTTTCTTGATATCTAAATGGAGTTGAGTTTCATCATTACATTCTCATGAAACATATTTGCAGATTATAGTTGCAACTCCTGGTAGGCTGTTGGATCATATTGAGAACAAATCTGGATTCTCTGTTCGTCTGATGGGTTTAAAAATGCTTATACTTGATGAAGCTGATCACTTATTGGACTTGGGGTTTCGAAAAGATATAGAGAAAATTGTTGATTGCATTCCACGTCAGAGGCAATCAATGTTGTTTTCAGCTACAATTCCTAAAGAAGTAATAAATGTTTAATTCACAATTTTTTAATATTTTTAAAGGTAAAAAAGTTACTCTCGAAATGCAATACATTTTTGAATTTCAGGTGCGCCGCATATCTCAGCTTGTTTTGAAACGGGATCACTTCTTTGTTGATACTGTTGGTTTGGGAAATGTTGAAACCCATGACAAGGTTTAGCTCTAAATCCCTACCTGCTATTGTTTGATTTATCACCATTTTAATACATCCGTAATTTTTGATAAATTCACTGAGCAGACACCATGCCAAAAACAAGCCATTTTCTACTTGTTTCCTTGATGCTTTAGTAAAATATTATCTTTACATAAGCATTACGTTCAATATAACTTTGTGCGGAAACTTGATAAATGATATGGAAATTCATAATGATGATTTTGATCCTTTTGGCATAATTTTCTTCTTAATGGCTCTTTTGAACCACGATCTCAGGTTGATTGTTGTGAATTTGCAACATAAGTTGTAATCGGTCAAAAATTAATTGGCAAATCATTCTCAGATTGATTTTTGTGAATTTTCAGCAAAAATTAACTGAACGGGGATGTTGAACATATGGGTTGCAAAAACATGCTTGATTGGCCTATTTTATTTCTCATTATAATTATGGTAGCTTTTTCCTGCACATTTTTCTTTTTGATTGCTGGCTTGTATGAAATTCTGGCTTAATTGAGTCCCTTAAACATTTCCTTTCTTCAGCAGATTATTGGTGCTTTTCGAAGTGACAAAAGCTAATGTTGCAAATCTAAGTTTTTTTTCCCCTATTATCAATATGTATAAACTAAGAAACGATCATCTCTACTTTAAATTGTTTTACATATGAAAAAATAACAGTAATACATATGTTTGCATGTGTGAGGTGTGATTTTGTTCTTTAGTGTCAACTGCATAATCAGGATTTCACATGCTGCTGCCCAGATTTTCAAGTTTATGATATCATGTAAGAAATATCGTCTAGAAGAAATCAGTATCTTTAAAAGGCTGTGTTAATGTCTACTTGTAAGACATTTGTAATATGTAGCATTATTTTTGCAGCCTTTATTTAACACTTTAGGGTGCCAATTGCATTAATCATGGATAGCCAAATGTAGTAGAACATCATACTTATATACCAAGATTTAAAAGGATAATTTGACAACTAAGACATTTTGCATTGGCAAGATGACGCCTAAGCCTCAAGGCAGATCTCTTTGTATGGCTTGAACCAAAAAGTTGAAAAAAGCCGTAAGTTTAAAAGTAGATGAAAATGTAATCATTTAAAAGAAAAAATAAACCCCAAGAAAAATAAAAAAAGGCAGTTAAAAATAGTTTAAGAAAGGAAAAAAAGAATGAAAAAGTATCTACTAAAAAACAAAAAAGAACCATGAACATAAAAAAGTAGTGTTATACTAAAAAAATAAAAAAAGTTTAGAAGGAAAAAAGAAGGTTAAAGGGGTATTTGCATGCATAGCACACAATTCTAATTTATTTCCATATCTCACACCTATACCTTCATATTTACTCACATAGCACCCAAATCTTTAATATCACATTAAAATACCACTATTATCATTTTTTTAAAGTGAATTACACCTTTTCATGCATTGGTTTAAAGCACCATAGTCATGTATGTTAATATGAAATTTAGATTAAGATATGAAAATACACAAGAATTGTGTGCTAGGTGTGTAAATTTCACAAAATAAAATAAAACTAAAAATATGAAGTTGAGAGAAGATGACAATAAAATTTTCATATTTACCTATCTCGCACTAAAACTTTCATAATTACAAATACCTTACGAAAGTTAGCACTCACTATAACCTTTTAATAGTCAAATCCATCTTTTCATCCATAGGTAGAGTGCTAATGAAACTTTGGGGATAAATCCAAAGAATTGGGTGCTAGGTATATAATTTTTCCTAAAATATTTAAATTGAAATTAAGATTTGTTTTAAAAATAGAATATGAATAAAACACTTTAAATAATTAAATTATTTTTTGGAAGAAAAATAAAAGAAAACTTACCTGCTCACAGTTGAATGCATGCAGTCGCTAGTCTCCAACCTCACAGTACACCTCCTGCATGCAATCATCCTTGCTTGCAGCTTTTCTCCTTCTTGCTGTGCTTTCCATGATTGGTGGACTCATCATGCAGTTAATACTTGTCAACAACAACCCCCAACCCCCCCTCTTCTCTTTCTCATCTCTCACAATTTTAATCTAAAATTTTCTATCAGGCTAGTTATATTAGGTAGATTATATACCATGATTTTTTTTAAAAAATTATGTATTAATCTTATGCTTCGGCTCAATCATCTCAGTCTCTCTCAAAGAGAAAAAAAGGGCCTAGTTTCTTTTAGACCAGCTTCGAGGTGGTTTTGGGTGCTTAATAATGAGGTGTCTTAAGGGGCGTCCCTTGAACACTTATGTAAACCTTTCTATCAACCAATTTGATATGGATCTTTATGCTTATTTGATTAAAATATATTCAATTATGAATGATCTTCATTTATTTCATTGACAAATATATTAATTACTAACCTTGCGCTATTTAATGTTAATTATAGTGTTGATTCACGTGAAATAGTTTTTTAAACTGTAGGTTATGCAGTTATACCTTGTTGCACCACATGAACTCCATTTTCATCTGGTTTATCAACTATTGAATGAGCACACAATGAAAGTTCCTGATTACAAGGTAAAATATTTTTTATTTTCTAAATATCTGCAAAAGAAGTTAAAGAGGCATTTAACGCCCCATGAATACTGCTTTTGTGCTTTTAGGTGATTGTATTTTGCACAACTGCTATGGTAACAGCATTCATGTATGTCCTACTCCGAGACTTAAAGATGAACGTTAGGGAGATGCATTCCAGAAAACCTCAGCTTTATCGAACAAGAATTTCCGATGAATTTCGCGAAACTAAATGTCTGACTCTTGTAACATCCGATGTTTCGTCTCGTGGAATGAACTATCCTGATGTTACGCTTGTGATACAAGTTTGTAACTTTTTAACCGCATAACTTGATTCTTTACTCCAAAATATTCGTTCTTCTGTGCTTTTTTTCATATAGGTTGTAAAGCCATCAAATTCTTATCATCCCGTTGGTCATTTTTCTTTTGAATTGCTAAAATTTGGCTTGAATTTATTGATTTCATGTTAGGTTGTGCTTTTGTTTTATATAATAAATAACTACACAAAAGCGCGGGCATGTTGTACATTCTTGAAACTGATTAACTTGAATTTGCTTCACTCCAAATTGCAGACATATCTGCTGGGTTGAGTAGACTAATATATTGTGATATTTTCTTATTGGCTCATTTCAGACAGCTAATGCACACTTGAAAATAGCACCTGGATGAATATAGGGCATAGAACTTTACTTTTAGGGAAAATTTACATACATACTACAGAATTCTTACGTATTTACATATCTAACGCCTAAATTTCATATTTACATTTATGGTGCTTTGTTATCATAAACCTATATATGAAAAATGTGTATTTCACTTTTTAAAAGTTAGTAATAGAGGCTTTTTTATGTTTTAGATTCGAGTGCTATGCTGCAGATATGAAAGTTAGATGTTTGTTATGTAAATACATAAGAATTGTGTTGTATATATATGTAAATGTCAGTTTTTTTCCGGTTGTTTCTCCATTGATTTAGATGTTAACTGGCTTTCTTTTGTGTAAAACATGTAGTTCTAAAGGACTTGCTGATGCTAAATAACCTAGTAGGTGAAATCTCTTTTTGAATCAAGTGTGCCATGTGATTATACTGGTTTATTCTGAGTTTAATTTTTATTGGCTTTCCAGCTAGTAAGAACATTTCTGGTCCTCAGGTTGGAATTCCTACAGATCGTGAACAATACATACATCGACTTGGAAGAACAGGCCGTGAGGGCAAGATTGGGAAGGGCATCCTGTTGCTTGCGCCGTGGGAGGAATATTTCATGAACGAGATAAAAGATCTCCCCATTGAGAGGTGCCAGCTACCCGAGCTTGGTTCAAATGTAAAACAAAAGGTGCAAAATAGCTTTATTATCACAAGTATAATTTTATAACTTGTAACTACATACAAAATGAGGAAAGTATTAAAATGGTTCTTAAACTCTTTGCAAGGATTTATTTTAGTCACAGATTTTATAAAAGTGTCAAATTAGTCCCCAAATTTTTTAATATGTGTTAAAGTAGTCCGCAATGAGGACTATTTTAACCCCTATTAAAATAGTTTGTAGACTAATTTTTCTTTTTTATAAATTCCGGGACTAAAATGCCTCTATCTAAATAGTCTACTCACATAAAATTTATACTTTAATTAAAAAAATGTCTTTTTTTTTGTGCTAATGTTCATTTGAGTTGATCTAGTGACCATTTCCATCATCATCTCCGCCATTACTCTCTACCTTGTCTTCCCTCTTCGAGTTTAGAGAGAGAGAGTTTTAAAATCAATCCTAACAAACATGATTTGCATCCAACCAAACAACCCTTGCATTGCTAAAATGTGCTCTTTTTGAAAATATTCAACCGATTGTTCTTTAGGGAAAGTGCTAGGTAAGGATTTAAGGTATTTCATATTGTGTTGCTACCCTGGAATGCGTTATCATTATACTTGAGACATTCTAAAACATTCTTAGGAGGTACTTGGACTCACAGTTATATTGTCACGGGACACTATGCGCTGGATGCGTGATGCGAGCCGCAGCTCCTGCAATCGTGGGAAGACCGAACCAGGCAACTTTTTTTTTTTCTTTCTATTTTTCAAAAACTTAACTTTTATCCTTCCCTTCTAGTTATTTTTTATATATGAGTTGTATTAGGATATGGATCCTTATTTTTGGCATATGTTTGTTCGAGACAGCCCCGGCGTCTCTCTTTTTCCTTCGAGGAATGTATCCAAGGGTTCAAGTGGTGCTCTGGTTGTATCTTCCTCTAAGTTGATATCTTCCCTATTCCCTTCCGCATCCTACCTACGTCGCTTCGCGGCCGCCAATTCTATACTGCAGATCGCCCCACACAGCATGTCTTGCTGATTTACTGCCGCCCCAGTCCAGCCGCCGTCTACCCTTCTCCTTCATTCCCGCTTTGCTTCCCGACACCCTCCACCACAAACGCTGCCCAGAACCCCTTCTTGCTGCTGTTCGCCTGCTGTTCCAGCACGCCTGCACTGCTGCCACCGCCCAAACAGCAAGGTTTTGCTGTTGCCTGGCAGACCCCAGCCTCCCCAGCCACCAATTCACCCTCCAATACTTGCTATGCCCCCAGAAACTCAACCCGCTGCTGTCCCCTTCATTCCGGCGCCACGGACAGCCTATTTTTTGCTGATTCTTGTCTGTTCTAGCCATTCGCTTCTCACAGCTGCACAAGTCAGCAAGTTGACATTGTCCTACCGCTGTTTTCATGCCGTCCAGCACCTTTCTATCTTACCACCACCACAATCACTACCTTAGATTCACCCTAGTCGTGTTTTGTGCGTCGCTTTTGTTGTTATTTCCCTTTTAGGGTTTAGGGTGTTGGTTGTAACTGACTGTTGACTTTCTTTTAGTAATAATTTTTGCTTCTATCGTTGTTGTTGGATACCGGGTATCATATGCCAGACCAACAACTCTATCCAAGTTGCTGCCAAAAATATATTGCCTCACTTGTTGATTAGAATAACAATATTTGAAAGGGGCATTTACATACATACCACACAATTCTTATGTATTTACATATTTAACACTTAAAACATTCATATTTACATGCAAACCCCCCAAATCTTTAACATCACATCACAATACTACAATCACTGCCTTTTTAAAAGTGAAATATACTTTTCCATGCATACCTTTATGACACTAATGTTTTATAAGCATAAATACCAAAATTTGGGTGTTATATAAATACGGAAGAATTGTACAGTATGTATGTAAATTTATCTATTGGAAAAACACCAACAGTAATATTAACTCCTGTTTATTTGTTTTTAGATATATATATTTGGAGCTGCATGTTATTAATGGTGCATATCATTTTTTTTGAAATACTTTTTTAGGTAGATCATGCATCCCACACATCACTCCTTCACTTAATGGTTTGCTTTTATTATCCTGTATTATTATTACTCTCATTTTGATTCCTCAACATGTATTCTGTAGGTTGAACAATCAATTGAAAAAATTGATTTGAGCATCAAAGAAGCAGCCTATCATGCATGGCTCGGTTATTATAACTCTATTGCTGATATTGGGAGAGACAAAACCGCACTCGCCGAACTAGCGAACCGGTTTTGTCGATCAATCGGGCTGGACAGGCCCCCAGCTCTCTTCAGAAGAACAGCATTGAAGATGGGATTAAAGGGCATTCCTGGCATTAACATAAGGAAGTGAAACCCAACATTACAATTTTGGAAGATTTACTTGCATATCACTTAACTCCTATGTATTTATATATCTAGCACCTAAAGTTTAATTTTTGCATATATGCCTCCTTAACTATGCATGACAAGTTGTGTTTCCCTCTTTTAAAGTCAAAATACTGGCATGTGATGTGAAAGATTTAGGTGGCATAAATGTAAACAGTAAAGTTTAGGTGTTAGATATCTATATTCAGAGGAAATGGGTGGCATGTTTTTAAATGCACCTTCAGTTTTTCCATGATGCTTGCAAATGCTCATGCTATCAGGCGTTTTACTTCCCAATTCTTTTGTTCAAGAATTTCTATGTGCATGCTTCTCTACATGTTTTCAAAATTTTGTCGATGTATGTGAATTATATATTTTATTAAAATGTATAGTTTTTATTTTATTTATTTATTTATTTATTTTGTTGTCTGTGGGGTTTAAATGAGTCTGAGTTGAGCTGCTGCTGGTTTGTGCTAGAGTTGTAGTTGTTTGGCTTAAGAGTTGAGCTGCCGCTGGTTTGTGCTAGAGTTGTAGTTGTTTGGCTTAAAATTTGAGCTCGGCTAATTAATTTCAAGCTTTCTAATGAGTTGGCTTGTCTTATTAAAAGGAGGATGGAACTTTAGAGAGAGGGAGGGGGTCAAATGGGCTTCTTAGCCAATAAGTTTCAGTCTAGATTGCCTCAAGCTCCTAACTTTTTTTGTTGGCTCAATTAAGCCGTACAAAATTTGTAAATCCTACTCTTATATTTGCTTGCAATTTTCATTTTATAACTTGTGTTTATATCATATTTGAACGTGCAGCACATTTTTTAAAAATAAAATAAAAAATTTTAAGCTGTTGAATTCAAGTAGAAAAAAATGCCTTCATGTTGATACTTTGATTTAAAATGCATGTGTTTCATTTAGATTTGATTCAAAGATGGAAATTATATGTTAATATTATATTTGTTTTGATTTTAAGGGTGTAAATTAATTGAAATTGAGCGAGTTATTTATTCATGTTTAGCTAATTTAAAATTTCAGTCGTTCGTGTTAGGAGCTAATTGTGAAATTGTTGTTGAAATTAGTAGCGCAAAGCATTTTAAATCAAAGAAATTAAAATTAAAGAAAATTTGTTTATAGAATTATTCTATTTAACTATCAATTATTT
This sequence comes from Phalaenopsis hybrid cultivar, assembly GCA_002079205.1. Classification (NCBI taxonomy): domain Eukaryota; kingdom Viridiplantae; phylum Streptophyta; class Magnoliopsida; order Asparagales; family Orchidaceae; genus Phalaenopsis; species Phalaenopsis hybrid cultivar. The sequence continues at coordinate 12,626 of JXCR01059177.1, forward strand.
AGTAAATTCAAAAGTCATAATATTAATTGATGTCATTTTAAATTCATAATGAATCAATCATGATGAAATATATATGTTCATTCATTTAAGCTTATTTCACAATTGAATTAAACATAAATGTTTTAATAAGTTGTACACAATATATATGTATGAATAATTATAAATAAACTCTAAAATAATCTCTTAATTATAACCCAACTCCCTGGTTTTGCACTGATCAAATTTAGACAACTGGAAGTTGATCAGCGTGAAAGCCACAACACAAGGATGATCCTAGGACTAACATTGATCCAATTTAATAATCCTAGGGCTGCCAGTTGGAATCAAATTTTAGTAGTCGGATCAAATCGAAACACAACGAAACTCTGGAATTAAATCGATTACATCCATATAGAGTTGGGAGACCATTTTGGTATTTAACCCTATCCATTGATCCATCTGCGCGCGCGCATGCACGTGTGTGACATACAGTAAAATGGTCTGAGAATTATTAGGAAAACAATTAGAGCATGAATAGTTGTCGAGTACAAAAATCAATTTGAGCAAGCATCTCACAAATAGGTACGAGAGGTCATCCTCAGTATACCATAAGAAGATAATATTAGAATTTAGACACTAAAAATAAATCGAAAATTTGATATTAATTGGCGTGCTTGGCAAGTAAAGCAAGCCTCATTTACTCTACCAAGAAACGTATGTTCTGTTGTGTGTGATATGGCCGTGGAGAAAAGGGAGTTGAAGGGCTCAAAGGCATCTCAGCCCAAAAATGAGCAGTATGTTTCCATGTGAGCTGTTCATTTCACTATACAAATGTATCTCAACTAGCTGTACAAGTTTCAAAATTCTGCTAAAAAAAAGAGTTCTTTCTACCTACTCTACTTGTTTGATCAAATTGCCAGTGTACCTTCAACAAATTCATCATCATCCGAATCAGAAGAATTCAGAGATTTAGTCTTGGACATGACTCTTGAGAATCCATAACCCAGCAATCCACCTCTTGCCTCACATATCTGCAGAAAATTTCATTTGATTAATTAATCACTAACCGTTCGTTTATTCATTTTTGCTGCATACAACAGATAATGTTCAACAAAATTGTTCAGATGTCGCGCATCCAATGAAAATGTAATAAACGAAAATCATGCTCATGAAAATTTAATCTCATTAAAAAAAGGTGGATATCTGACCAAATTTAATCAAGATGTGTTTCAAAACCACAGGAATCGCTTCAAAATATTGCAATATATCGATATGCAATTAACTTCTATATCGCCTTCATCTAAAAATAAGTTCAAGAATTCAAAGACCCATTTTGTAAATCTTCCATTTTTTTATAGGCATATCAGCAAAAATATAGATATGTATGCCTAATGATAGGCTATCAACCTATCTTTGCATACCTCAGTGAGCTCAGAGAGGTGACGGGCTCTGAATTCATTAATAACTGTTGCAATTTCGGAAGTTGACAGCTTGGCCTGCAGGGAAAACCGGGAGAAATAATGATTATAAAACAATTAAAAAGGGTGCTTAGAAGAATCAAAAGAAATTCGATTTAAGTAATTTTCTACTATTTTACCTGAGCAAGAACAGCAGCTGCTAGCTGGAGACTTGGTTCCAATGCCTCTGGTACAACCTTATGACATTCCAGGTATTTAGATTTTGTTATGAATAGATCTAATAAACTTCGCAATAATTAATTTGGAAAATTTACATGCATGCCACATAGTTCTTATGTGTTTACATATTTAACACCTACACTTTGATATTTACATCAATACCACTTCACCTGTGCATAAAAAATTGTATTTCACTTTTAGAAAGTTAATGGTAGTAGTACTTTGATGTGATAAGGACGATGGAGTTTACATATTAGATATGCAAATACATAAGAATTGTATGTAGAAACAAATGATGATCGTGAGTTTACTATAGATCTCAGGTTGCGACTTACCGCAGTTGCTCCTGCTTTCTCCAGATTAATGCCATGGTCAACATCATGAGCTCGGACGAATGTCTTCACATTGGGGAAATATTTGCTAAAGCCCACACAGTTCTGTAATTTGCACCAGATGTATCCAATGTAATTGCAGCAGCACAAGCTCTTTTAGCCCCAACTTTGTGTAAGACCTAAGAAACATTAGATTGAGAAGTTAATTTGACTTAACGTGATTCAACATTTGTGGAATTTCAGAATTAATCTAAAAAACTCTTGTCTGACCTCTCTACTCCCGGCATCTCCAAAATATACAAGCAAGTCAAGAGCACGCCCAACGGCAACCCGATCACTAAAAAATGCTATAGTAAGTTAGTCGCTGGTTTTTAGAAGTTCAATGAGGCTTTACTTGGTGCAGCTATGGTGGAACTTTTTATAAAACAAGTGACAGTTTATGTTTAACGTTTGATCGAACTTCCCTAAATTAATGCAGTTAAAAGGTAGTTTTTGTGAATAGATTGCAGCACCAGTTCATTAGTGAAAGCGGGCTAAATCAACCCTAAACATCAAAATTTGATGATGTTCATTCAAATTTAAAATGTGAAAAGTTAAAATTGCTAGAGTTAAAGAAAGTGAACTGTATAATACAAAAATACAAAATATATAAATCTTGAAACAAAAATTTTTTGGGGAAAAAAAATTTGCCGAAAAAAGCCCACAGACAAAACGTCCAAAATTTATGCTACCGTGAGAACCTTAATAAGTTATTGAAACAATTTGTTACAACTGCTTCCAAGATCATACCTTTGCAACGTCCCACATTGAGCGGAAACTATGGGAAACATGTTTTTTTTTTTTTTTTTTTTTGAGAAATGTGAGAGCCACAACTCAATTACATTAAAATAAAAAAATTGAAGTGCACAGTGATCAACCAAAATGAGGTATTAAACCAAGTGCAAATTTGAATGTGCAGCTTAACAAAAAGTATAGAAGCTATAACATGAAAATTAAAAATAGCTACTGTGGAAAATCATAAAACCACCAAACAAAGATAATTCGAGTGGAAAGGACTGAGGGAAAGGAAAGATCTTAAAACTAAAAAGTTCTCTCCATACCCATACACAGCTGGTCAACCAAAAACATCATATCTGAATCATACATAGTATGTGAAAAGGCTGCACACACGGCTCAATAGCAGAGAGAATTTTCATCATATTCCCCAAAGTTCACCAAAATCCACAAATCAGAGAATAATCGAACTCATAAAATCAATCCAATTTAAGGGCAAAGCAAGCACTAAATGAAGGTGATGCTATTAGAGCATATAACCCGCTCCAAAAATCTCAAACACATGCAGAAACCAAAACATATATTAATATGGATCCCAACAAAACACATAACCTGGAGTCATTCATCACCTTACTGAGCCCATAATTCTATGAAATCAAATGCAGTAAAAAGCAAGAAGTTGAATGGATCCAAAAGAAGAACAACAATGCCGAAAACCCAAATAAATAGCCCAGAAACCAAAATAAACAGCCAACCACAAAAACATAAAGAG